>WWPM01021881.1:0-11064 GCA_023279145.1 Glomeris maerens
AAGCGATCGCACCTGATGAGATCCTGAACTGGTGGTTCACTGCACAACTGAACCAACTCACTGACGTGATTCACGATCAGCCACGTTAAATGCTCAACGTCATTTAAATTTTCGCACTGAAAAATTAATATGAAGCGTTATGATGGACTGTGGAACGATAAAATCTTACCAGCCTATAACTTAAGACTTGCCACATAATCGCAGAATAATATGAGTCCTCCTTTTCGAACGATTTCTAGACAACTGCTAGTGTGAATGTTATTTTTCCGATCAAGACTAGGTGACGAATGGAGCATCTTTTCCCAGAAACTCAATGCATCGTAATTAAGCAAAATGAGCACGTTACACCACTGCACAGTTAAAGTAGGGTACTGGATTCCAATCTCAATGAAGGAATTATTGATTTCAGAAATGCTTTTCATGTCTGATTCCACCACAGACATGCACGCCATCGCCACACGCCGAAATAATCCTACGAGGACAACGCATATAATTCAATATTAGTCCGTCAAAACGTTTCATTCAGTTTGCAAGTGATTTAGTTGGCTAACCTGACTGAAACATGTGTGTGATGTACAGAAGTAGATGAGCCAATTCTTGGCAAACAAAATTAATTTGGTCAGGTACCGCTGACGGGAGGAATGTATGATCTCGTATAGCAGACACGGTAATTTTAACAACTTGAAGGAGGAATCTGCAAGGGATGATTGTCATTACAGACTCGAAAGCGTCGCTATAAAAATTAGCGTACGAGTACCTAGCGAACATCTCTTCAGGAGACGTTTGCTCAACATCTTGCGAGTATAAGCACAAAGTGACCGGATCAGTGGGACTATCCTCTCGCAAATGTGACAAGTTCCAGAAATGGGCACCAACGGCAGATGCAAGATGCAACTCACTTAATCGACTTAAAACAACCTCCTCTGTTGACTGTACAATGAGAACTCGGATGATGGCAAGATTTAGACCCAACCATCGCTGCATTAACTTTGGGGAAGTCTATAAAAGGTAGAAATGTCTTATCGGCCAGTGCGATGCAAATATTTATCGATTCCAAAGACAACAGCATTTAGAAATACTGGTGAGAATAGCTTTTTACCAGGTCACAAGGAGGCGCCAGTAAAATTTTCAATGGCACATCAACCGGTCGAAACACAGATGGCGTCACAGTTTCCAAAAGTTGGTGAAGAATGTCCAATGACTCTTGATTATCAATATCAACCTTTAGTCGAAAGAATATACACCCGATATAAAATTCTAATATGAAACGCATTACTAGCTAGTAACAACTCGCCTGTAACTTTTGCAGAAATGGTAGCAACATATCAACCACCTGTCTCGACAATTTTTTCCACTTTTCCTCACAGTCTTTGCGACTTTGCTGAAGAATAACAACAAACATGTCCAGTACCTGTACGCAATACAATCAAATTACATACTGTTCCGTTTTATCTCGAATAAAACAACCCTTTTCATTCACCTCGTGATAATGAATTAGTTTCAAGAGCATCGAGATCACAACTTCCCTTTGCGTGTCTAGCTCTTTTCCCGCATCCGATTTGTACAATATCCCCCTCACCAAAAACAGATCCTCGACGACAGGCAGCAGTGCTGGAATGGCTTCATATGCAATAAAAAGTATTAGTAGTAAATGAAGACGTGTATACAAAAATTAGGTTCAATAGGTTTGTAAGATACCAAAAGTGGCGGTTGGCTGTCCGCTTGCCATCAGACCATCGCAAAGATGAATAATTTTTGGAACTCCGATAATGCTCTTGGAATGATAACGTTCATAGGACAGAAGGACCAGGAAATGGAAGATGCGAGGAATCAGTTTGTACGATTGCCTTCAACAACAAGCATTTGGATTATGCATTAATAAAAACATACAAGCCAAAGAAATAAATCTCTTACGGAATTTGTCCTTCTTCAATGTACTCAAATTGTTTAATGACAAATCCGATAAAAATCTGATCGGAATCCAAAAGACAGTAGTTTACACGTAGCTGTACCAGCTGCGACAGGATTTGCAGCACTTGACATTGTAATTCAACAGAACT
Organism: Glomeris maerens; assembly: GCA_023279145.1. Taxonomy (NCBI): domain Eukaryota; kingdom Metazoa; phylum Arthropoda; class Diplopoda; order Glomerida; family Glomeridae; genus Glomeris; species Glomeris maerens. Next base: position 2,061 of record WWPM01021881.1, read on the forward strand.
CGTTATTGTGTACTGTTTGAGAGCCTGAGATAGCATAGAATGATAGCTGAATCGGTATCAACTGGTCAGAATGTTCAATGCAGAGCTGCTTTCTACCTTTATGACTAATGGTTCAAATAGTCGGATGTAAGACGACAGTTGAGCTTTGTCGCCTTTACCAGCAATGACCTTGGACAGCACCGGTGATTTTCTTTCCCACTTGTTTTTAATCCAACCCAACCAGCTTGATACCCCAAAAAGTAAGCAATTTATACCATTACAAAATCTTCGGTAAACAGACACTGCAACTCACTTTGTATTTGCGATTTTGGATTCGCTGCTGGTCATTGCTAGATGGAACGGTCCCCCATTCAAAGTTTGCGTCAATTGAGCATACGGTGCTCCAAGACAATAATGAAAGAAGCCAGTGGCCACTGTCGGCACGTTAAGTCTTGTTGCGTGTCCCGGTTTCAAGTCGGTAACATGAGTTTGGTTTTCAAACTGACTCGTTACATTAGTTCCAAACAGGGATTTCAGTAGCTGAAAAACAATGTTTAAAAGCTTGAGTCATTTACCCACAGCAACAGGCTGGCCACAATCAACTCAGAGACAGTAGCCTACCTGTTGCACGCAAAGGATTGCCGTACAAGGTTCCAGGACAATGAGCAACTTGAGGTAACCAAGAATTTCATCAGCATATTGCCCTATTTCTGTCACGGTGGCGATTTCCAACACCTGTCCCAAGACATGAAGCAGTGCTCGTACAAGTGAAATAAACTTCTCTCCACTTTGGGAATCAAGTGAAATCTTGTAATTAGAGTAAGTGCCCTTGAGTGCCTCGTAGATCTTAATGTAATGAGGCAGATTGTAAAATGCTCCGAAGGCATTGCTTGCATGACCACTGGTTCGGCTCGATTTCTCTTCTTTCTCACCTACAAATTAAACAATGTTTAACGACTCTTAACCCATTTAAGCCCAAGGTTACAATTTTCTGAAAATTTTGATGAATTTCTGTTCCTAGGCTGCAAAAATATATATATATATATTGCAATAAAAAAATTAGAAAGAAAAAATCATTTCAAGCCATTTTCTAGACAATTGCTGTTGTGAAAACGCAACTCCGGTCATAAATGGGTAAAATCGAGATAATCTAGATGAAGCGGGAAATTTTAGTCGTGAGAAGCCCTAATGGGTTAATAACCAGAAGACGCTATCCCAATTTTTCCCATCAAGTTGTGATATCCTTTTACACACCTGCAGATGTCGATTTGCTAGGCGAACTTTTACTCCCTGTATGCAGAGCGGTTGGTGCTCCGGCTGGCTGAGACAAATTGTCAGCACTTGATTTCGATTTTCGCTTGATGGGACTCAAAGATGAAGTATTTGGTAGAGAGGGCAATGAAGCCTTCAGCTGTGGAGCGGCCGGTTGTTGGTCCTCCATTACATGTACACAAACATTCAACATCCTGCATTCAAAAGAAACCATTAGATGGAATCAACCATTGTGCAGCCAATACCATGATAACGCAATTCATAGTATTTAAAATAAAAAAATGTGTAACGCATAAAAAGTACCTTATTAAATGAGCCAAGAGATTTTTTGCAAGGGTAATGGTGTAACTGTCAACAAACATTGACCACGGAGAGTCTTCTTCAACTGGGCTGTCAGCACGGCTCTTCTTTTGCACTTGTAAACACTTCACGGCTGCTCCTGTTGATCAGCATATAATTAATTAAATAACAATTGTTGTGAGCATCGAAGTGTCTACTGCCAAATGAACCTGCAAATAAATTCCCAAGCAACTGGACTCCATGTTGATGAACAAGGAGGTCAACAGCAATGGATGAACTGCTGAGTAATGACATGATGACGGCCGCCAAACTTCCACCGTCCATTGCGCTGAATGCAACCTTTTCACTGCAATACCGAAACAATACTTGAGATTTTCGACAAAGCAAACTTTCAGACCCACAGGGCGAGTAATAATACCTCGGTGGAGAGACTGGCATATGTTTTGAAGTGGAATTCTTGCCTGGAAAAGACGAATTATGAGGTGTATCGATGGACAGGACACATGCCCATGCAGCAGAGTAAGTGGTGACAGTGTATTCCCTGGACAGCATGCTTATCGCATGCAAACATCCTACCTGCAATGACACAACAAGACCTTTCATTAGGACGCACTGTTCACAAAAATGTCCAAGCAATCACACACCGTAAGATATTTATTTGCAGACGAAGACATGGCTTTCACTAAGAAGTGAAGCATTCTGGAAAGAGCCGATTCCACAACCGAGTTGCCAGATTTGCCACTGAGATTGTCATACGGGGGCACAATTCCCAAAATGGGAGAATGAGAAGGAAATGTACTATCATGAAGGATCGGAACCAAAAAATTATTGGTATGTTCTCTGGCAATTGCAATTAATGGGTCTTGATTGTGATGATCCAGAGGAAAAAACAACCTGGGTACCAATCTAATCAAAAGAACAAACAATGCATTTCATTTGCATGTTAACTATAAAAAAGGCAATATATATAACCCATTATAATTTTGCAAACCTGCAAATGGCAACTGTTGTCGCATACCGCACCCTGTAGTCTTCATCTCCGAGCAGAGTCATTACCACTTTATTCATCACCTCATTCTGCAGTCCATGTGAATCGGACATATCCCTATGATGTGACTCCATATTTGCTTCCAAGAACCTTACCACATTGAATGGAATTTCTGGCAAGAGTTCCAACAACTCAACCTACAAAAGTCACGATTCAATCATACTATCAAATTCTTAACTTGCATGCATTACAAACCTTGACGAGCCAGTAGTTGCTTGTAGGAAGGCGCATCATTATTTTTACTATCTTCAAGCCAAGATGACCTTCAGTACTGTTGAAGATGGGCACGAGACACATTTTCCAGGCAACAAGTGCCAACTTGATTGCAATGGCAGCACCATCGCTTAACGTATCCATCAAAATAGCCACAAACTGTTGCAAAGAAATACTGACTGAAAATGGAAATTTCCTTTACATCAAGCCATAAAGATTGATGGAGATATGGTAATTCTAAGCCACACACCATTTGAGGTACATGTCGTTAACCACTTCTGAAAATTCCCTTTCCCTTCGCATAATGCGCCCTTAAGAAAGCTACCGACAACCAACGCGGTGGTTCCTCGCACCTGAGGGTCGGAATGGGTGGCATACAGGAAGACATCACAAACGGATGGATTGTCTGAAATTCGCAAAATTCAAAATAAACTCGCCTCTACATCGGGCTATCCTATTAAATCTCCAAAGAATATATGCACACCAGGTAATGCTTTATCATTGTCAAATAGCGGCAGCAGCATAACCCTTGGGTATATTCCAGCTACTCCACTTAAGCATCCAAGGGCTAATGTCTTAACGCTAACCCGAACTGCTTGATCCGGCTTTAATGTGTTTTTCATGGGATCAAGAAGAAAAGACGCGCACAACAATCTCGAGCAGAAAACCAATGGTACTTCGGCATCAGTGAAGCTTCCAATATTTTCTACCTGAGCAAACAAGACGTTTACGACAGTTGCCACTGGCAATGCTACATTTCTTATGCAAATATACTAGAGTTGTGGAGGTAAACACGTTCTGCTCCGAAGATGGCGAATCTTGGCCTCTGGCATCATAATTCTCACCATCCAGTTTGTCTAAACAAAGTGCTGCATAATTTAACTTTGGCTGGCTAATATTTGACAGGGAATCTGTAAATTAGTTTCAAAGTTATTATTACAGTTGCATTGACGTTAAGTAAAGCATCAAGTATGCACTAACAGTAAGATATAACTACCTATTTCAAAGCTCACAATTAACATAAAATTTATTTTAACAATGATGAACAGTTTGTACCATTATGATGCAATAATCCAGTATCTTCAAACTTGTAATTCATATTTTCCGAATTATCATCACCTCCAATTGGTGCGTAACCAAGCCCTTTGAGTGGAGATCCCTTCAGATCCAAAAGGCTCGCATCATCATTACCAAACCTTTCACCACCATCTCCAGGCACGGACAAACCACCTGAATTTCGTAACGTTGTTGCAAATTATATAAATCACTTAATGCAGAGATGCGAGAATATTTGCAAAAATGCATGCCGATAAATCTCACTTTGCGAACAATCTGTATCATCTTCCAAAGGAAGTTCATCGGGAATCAATGATGCAACCGATCCCAAATCGCCTATTTCGGCAGAAAACCACACATAGCAATGGTAAATTTGTAAGATGAGCAATGCACATCGACTCACTAGCAGCGCTGGAGCCGCGAAAACATTCCATGTCACCAAGGTAAATGCGAGTGTTGTGAATGCCTCCCGGAGAAAGCAACACTGCAAGCAGAGTTGGTGGTGGTGACCGCAGCAGCTGTTGCAAAGCCTCCATGGCTGCAGTCACAACATTGTGATCGCAGTGCTGCAGAAAGTGCAACAACAATTCGTAGACCTTGGGAAAACAAGTTCACACAATTGGCATCATTTGCGATTCCAAGTGAACATTTAATACCATACAAAGAAACAAACATTCATAATGCATGCATTTTCTGAACAGATTTAACGGAAGATAAACTTTAACTTTTAGATCACAGTATAAACCTTAATAGAATAGAATCAAACTATCTTTACAAGCCAAAAAAACAGTAATACCTGTACTAGCTTTTCCACACTAATTACAGTGTCAAGTTTTGTTGACTTTGAGCTAAATGAACCTTGCAGTGCTTTCTCTTCACTTAATAAACATTGCGTGGCTAGGTTTGGGATCACATGCCTAAGACACAACAAAATTCCCAGCACAGCAGATATATTGCTTGTTGGACTGACAGGTATCAGCGAATCTATTTGAGGATCATCCATGTTACACGTTGAACGACAAAGCGAATTGTGAAGCTCTTGTAAATGGTAATGAAATTGTCGCACCTAACAATGTACCGAACAGCCACGCATAAGCAGTGTTCGGTTGTCTGGAATGTTGGCAAATTACATTGAGACAAGAAGCCGCGGTACGTCTCACAGCGGCAGTGTTGGATTTCAGGTTTGGGTAAAAGGCTTTAAGAAGCGCCTGATATTATAACCAAAAATATTAGCGTTCAAATACACAGTACACATAAGATCAGGGGACCATGCCTTCATTTCCAAATCTGATGTAAACTTTCCCAAAACTTGGAATATTTTCGGCATAACTTGCGCAAGTGTTTCCTGAACAGATTCTTCTGGTCTCTTTGCCACTTGAATAAGAGGCGGGAGTATGTTCGAAATGTAAGGCCTACAACCCAATTCAAATTTTAAGTGCAAAAGCAATATGAAATGAGATAAATGTTGACTTGATTTCACACATTTCACACCTGCATTTCTGGGGTCTGATTAGGTGGCAAAGATCAGAGAATCGGTATAAAGCCACTCTGAGACTTCTCTGTGCACCGTTCTTCTTTATCTCTTTATAGAGTTCAACTTGAATGCGTCCAAGATTAGTATCAAGTAGAGTCTGCGTATAAAACACATAATGAAAACTATCATGATACATATTCTGGATATTATAAAACACTTCATTTTCTAAATTACAGCTATACTAGTCTAAACTGAAAATTACATTCGCAAAGAATTAATAATTCACATACAAGGGTATACACTGTGTAACCAGTAATTTTTTGTAAAAACAGCAGTTCACCTTAATGGTTCTGCTCAAACATTCGTCTGCAACCATGCGGACATCGCTGTCAGGATCGTCACAGCATGCAAGGAAAGTTTCCAAAGCAATTCCAAGAAACTTGGGAAAATCTGAAACTGATCTCAGCGAAGTTGAGCAAACTGATTCTGCGATTGTCACGCAATTTGTAATTTTCTCCTTTTTCGTCTGCACGAGTGATTCCTTCTTCCTATAATAACAAATACAAACATTACTCTGATCATCTGAACTCCAGGAGAGATAAAAACAGAATATATATATGCCAATATATCAACTGGTAAAGTCAGTACAATTTGAATAGTTTCACCTGAAAGCTTCGTCTCCATAGTTGGATTGGTGAACCTTCAAGACTTCGAAAGCCTTGAACAACCTCTCCAGCGATGCCATTTTAATTTACTACTGATACCAACAAATGTCCAGGTTGGAGCGACTATAATTAGGCTTATCGCTGGAAAATAAATTAGCACGTTGACAGCAGTTAGTTTGTCATTCTGCAACCTGAAGAGCAACAAACAATGGCGAACTTACATCAACAAAAAAGGAAAGAAAATTTAGTTCAGTATTGATGTGTGTACGCACGCCACACAGTAGCAGCACAAACGTGCGTCTATTCAATCCCATGGATTTTTCCCGATCGGTGTCTGAGCCATTACCAGCTGCAGATTTTACAAAAGCGCTTCAGCTACAATAATATAATTACAAAAAATCGTTGTCCTATCGATGCAAAACGATTCAGGATCGATATAAGCCGGATAATTTGAAAAATGCATGAGTCGTGAACTCCGCCTCTTTATTATTGCATTAAAAATGAGAGATGAATCAGACAGAGTGAACGATATGCAACCCATGAGAAAATACAATTGCCCTCAAAAAGGGGGATATATTTTGCACACAAACATTTACCTGGAAAAATTAACGAGAATTACGAAGTCCAAACGCATTTTTCTCGAAAACGTATAAATAAATTTGAAGGAATCATTAATCTGCAACAGCCGTATTTATACCAACAAAAAAGATGAATTAATAAAATTATGCGCCGCTTGCACGCCTCTATTACGTCATACGGCACAATGGCACCAATGAGCTATTCATGACCATATCCTGTAGCCAATCAGAGGCAGGATTACGTAAGGATTTCCGCGTGTTCAAAATTCAATCTTTAGTAGGCGTTGTTTATAAAAAATGAGGCGGTTCCGTCAGACAATAGTAACCAATCGCAATTCGGCTAATGCACGAAAATTGCCGGACCAGTTCCAAATTGGCGGGGGTTTTCGCAGAATATTTTCGAGAAAATAGATAAAATGCTGAATAAATTTGAATAAAGCAACCACACACAGTTCAAGTGAACCACGCCCATAGATAGTTTGTCTCTTTATAAACTGCGTAGTCATCCCCCACACGCTTCCAATTGACCGACGATCACGTATTTAATTTTCAATTGCAGTCAAATTTTCATTGATTTGAAACAACAATGAGTGAGCAAAAAGAATTTGATATCGTTGTATTCGGAGCATCAGGATTCACCGGGCAATATGTAGTGGAAAATTTGGCAAAACTCACTTCAACCGAAGAAAAACAATTGTCTTGGGCGATTGCCGGCAGAAGCAAGGACAAATTAAAGCAAGTTTTAGCGGATGTCACGAAATACACCGGTAACGAAATGCGATTTTATTTTACGTGTCATATGCAACTTGATTGCTTGACTTTCGTTGCGCGCGCAATCTTCTATGCCGTGGCAATGCATCAATTTACAACACCAGCGCAATAATGTTGCGCGTGATTTTTGTGTGTTTCTTTCCCAATTCAGGCGTGGATGTCAACTCTGTGAAAATTATCGAAGCTGATGTTGCATCAGCAGATTCTTTGAACGCCATGTGCAAGCAAGCAAAGCTTGTTCTGAATTGCGTGGGACCAGTAAGTAATTTGAAAAGTCCAACCCATAATGTACATGTCATTTTTTATCAAAAACAAAAAAGAAAATTGAAATTAATAAATTTCAGTACAATTATTATGGGGAACCTGTTGTCAAGGCGTGTGTTGAAAACAAGACTCATCACCTGGATGTTAGCGGCGAACCAAAAGTAATACAATAAAAATCGTGTTAAGGTGTTGCTTGCAACAAAGTTGCATGCATCCATACACAAAGCTATAGCCTTGCGAAAGATAGTTGCATGCGCAACACGTTTCAATGTGCAAGTCATCCGTAATCTATGCATGGTCTTGTCGAATGCAGTTTTTGGAGCAAATCCAGCTGGATTACAATGACAAAGCACGGGAATCCAACATTTACGTGATTGGTGCTTGTGGATTTGATTCGATTCCATGCGAAACTGGAATTCAATTCATCCAACAAAAATTCAATGGCAAGTAAATGACAGAAAACGCACCAACAGTGTTATTCAATCCACGCAACTTTAAATAATTCAATTGTAATACAGGGGATCTCAATTCTGTGGAAACTTATTTGAATTTGAAGACTGGACCAGAGGTGGTTATATTACAAAAATAAAAGTATGGGTTTTTATTTTTAGCATATTGACGCCACGTTCCTTATATTTTACAGGGATCTTGTATAAATATTGGGACATGGTTGTCTGCTATCAACGGTTTCGTTTCTGGCAAAGAACTTCGACCTTTGAGAATGAAATTGTTCGATAAGAGTAAAGTTCCAAAGAGTAGCCATCCTCTTAAGTCAAGGTTAATGGATTATTTATAATGTCTAACGATGTAATTCTGTAACATATAATTTTTAAATTGTATGTCATTATCAGGGGTATTCTCTTCTACAATGAGGATGCCAAAAGCTGGGCGGTTCCCTTTCCGGTTACGGACAAATCTGTCGTCACAAGGACCATGTATCACAATTATATTAACCACAAAGCGAGACCGGTAAATGTTGGCTGTCAGTCCTTGCAAAAATACCGATGTTAAATTTTGGTACAATAGTTTCAGCTACTTACTTATCTGAACCGCCCTTCATGGGTTACTGGCGTATTAACCCTGATCTCTGCGGTCTTCTTTGGTCTGATGGCAACTTTCCGCGCTACCAGATCTCTGTTGGAAAAGGTACATCATCTGATGTATAATGATGAAATTTGTTGATAAGCAATGATTGTTCTTCACTTCCAATACAGTTCCCATCTTTCTTCTCATGCGGTTACTTTACCAACACGGGTCCATCACGAAAACAAGTATAAATATTTTCAGATTTGGTAGTTTGATTCGCAATAAGTGCTAACATTGACGTAATTACTTCAGGTTGAAGGCAATTCCTTTGAGATGTTATTTGTTGCTGAAGGTTACA
>WWPM01021882.1:0-15912 GCA_023279145.1 Glomeris maerens
AAAAAAACGATGCTGAGAAATTCATTGGCACATTGTAAAAAATATGGGAAATTATTCTGAGTTACATTCTCTAAAATTTCTTATGTTCTGTCAGATTATGATTTTTTCCCCCTTATTGGAAAACTATGCGGCAAACCTCACCGGAAACTATGTCTATCTGGTTTGCAAGTGTTACATTTCACTTATATATACAACTACATGCACTTTTATCTCCGTATATAGTCATTTTTATTATAATACGTCTGGCGCTTTTTGGCGCTGCAAGCCAACTGTAAATTGTACATGAAGCCGTCTTTGGTGTGTTACTGGAGAAATAAACAATTTCTGGCAATCATTTTCTGGGTGTATCTGGAGCTAAAGTCTATAACTTGAGTGAACTGTCAATATACCGTTCGCAGGCGTAGTCTTTCCTCTAAGCAAGCTACGCATAGGCACCGTGTTGGTAAATTCTAATTAAATGTAGTCTTATTTTACTAGACAAATGTGTTTTGCGTAGACAAATAGTCTCCGTTAGATCCAGAAAATATTAGAGCTTGTACTTTATATGGATGCATTTGGATAAAACTGGATTTAAATATCATTGAAATGAGTGGATTATTTTAAATCTGTGTACAATTAAATAAAGTTTAATGAAATAGTGCCGTTAACAGTCGCACATGGATGGGGGAGAGGGGGGGGGGTCAATGATTGGCCCCAAGCTACTTTTTTGCATGTATTTTGCGCATGACGTACAATATTGGAATGAAATTTTATGACTTTTATCCTGAATGTTCACTAAATATTCAAGCTAATGTCCATATGTATATGTATGTATGTATGTTTATACTTATGTAGGTATATATGCATACATACCTACATACAGGGTGTTTCTTTTATGGTGCAAAAATGAACAACGAGATTTGCCCAGTTTGCAGTTTTCCCAACATGGCACCACTGCGTTTCTATTGATGAATTACGTTACCGCATAATTGCCGAATGTCGCCGAATTACACCTGACACTCTTACAAATGTCCGAGCAGCTTTTGCAGGCCGGCTGTACCACTGTTTGACGAATAACGGCGGTCACTTTGAACACGAACTAGTATAACATTGGGATTCATTTAGGCTAGAGAAATTTCTTTCCATGTTGTTTCATCCCAAGAAAACAGTGTTCATCACTTCCACTCGCGAGATGAAGGCCACTCGCATGTCATTATTACGTGGGCAATAAAATCAAATAATTTTTTCCCCCATTTCTAATGATATGTTCAATTGTGCGTGCGGGGCCCTGTTGAGAAAATTGCAAACAGAGCAAATCTTGTTGTCCATTGTTGCGTCATAAAAGAAACACCCTGTATATGTATATATTACAATCATATTAGGAACATATTTCCTAAAAAATAAGATATGACATGTCATAGCATGTTATTAATTTTAGATGTGATGTCATCGTTTTTTATGCAAAAAACCCTTAGTGTTGAGCCAATTTTTTTCCTCTAAAAACTGACGTGTAATAAATAATTTCTTATCTTATTTTATGTCAAAAATTTGTTCTGGGCACATTAAGCATTAATAAAAACAATAATCCACCTGGGGTCAGTTGCTGACCCCCCCCCCCCCCCCCCCCCCCATCTCGGTTCTCCCGGTACAATTTAGCATCTTGGTGCGACTGTTAAATATATTTTTTCTCGCAAAGAGATAACAGATGTTAGCACTTTTTAAATTTTAATGCATTGTCCTTCATAATAAGACAAGCTCCCCTTTAATCCTGAAGATTTATGATGTAAAACTTTCATCAATTCAATAGAAAATGTCTGTTTTTCTGTAAAAAAAAATTTAGGCTATCCTGTACGTGCTTGAATTAGTATTGGTATTATACAGTATAGCGAGAGTATTTACTTGTATGTAATGTACAGTGCGTGAATATGTGCACTAAATGTAAAGTCATATAAATAACACACTTCAGATTTACGCATTTTTTGTTAAGAATCGTGAAAACATTAAATTTGTTTTAATTGCAACTAATTAAATACATTCGTGACAATTCAAACAATATACCCATAAAAAATTTGCAAATTGTGTTGATGAAATGTTATGCGTTTAATATTAAAATTTTGCTACTACAGCATCTCAGTGTCATCCTTACGTGACCACTGTATATGCTATATTTCGGCTGAATGGGCATATAATTCTCGTGGATATATTATGTAGACGCATTTTTAATGATAAATTTCCAACTGATGGTGCCGCCGCCTTCTGCATGAGCGACAATTGTAATGGAAGCTGCAGCTTCTCTACCTACATACCGAGCGGATTTATCGGAGCTCTGTCTTTAAAACTTTCAACTTAATGGAAGAAAGCTCGATTCTTTCGACTCGACACCGTTTCTCCGCCGTGCATAAATCGTAAGTTGCTTAAAACCATCCCATTCCCGAAATTCGGAGTTCAATCACCACAAAGTGCATGACAGCACGAGTAATTCACTCCTAGCTAAGCGTCATGCACTGACTGACTATGACAAAAGAGTTGTTATAAATAATTTGTACATAGGTATTTGATTCATATTGCTTTTAACGTTTTATACACTACTCGTATAGACGCATGCCATATGAGGAAAGCTGGAATACAATGAAACTTTTCAAAAGTTAGAATAATAAAATTCATAAGTGTATAACGTTCTAACTAGGCAATTTAGATAGATTTTAAATGTCTCAAAACATACACGTATTTGAAATTATTTTTTAAATATTATTTATTATTTTGAAATCGTTCATCTTAATATGTGAAGTGGCATTTTATCATTGGTTTATCTTATTCCACACTAAACTTCACATTTAATAGCCCGTGCTATAACTTGCCAGCAATTTTTATAGACGTATAATATAATTAAAGAAGATTATTGCCATATCTTCACTCATTACATATTAGGTATCACTTGTGATTTGGCTGTCCATTCTGCTATACACTACATTTTGGCTCTGTATTAACTCTGCTTCTGATTAATAGCTTATTTAACAAATTAGATTTCCCACCACCAGGGAGTATTGCTGCCCTTTATAATTTTTCCATCTAACATTTAATTCAAAAAATGTTGCTTTCAATGCCTAACCACGCCAAAGCAAAGCTGAACATTCTTTAAAGCACTGTTTATAATTTGTTGGCTATGTTGGCCGATATAAATTAATTTGAACGGTTTGCAGGAGGCTGCTATTATATGTATACTGTTGGTGTACACAAAAATTGATTAGCTGAAGCACTTTGTTTGCATGAGTTTGAATGACGTCATTCATGCACGTGACTAGCCTACTAATTAATGCTGCACAAAAAACAGGAATTTGCAGTAATGTAATCTTTTGGTGGTATAGACGAAAATGAACAGGATTTTGTTTTTCAATCAACTGGTGCCAGCTGATACAAAGTGCCGACAAAATACTGAAAGCACATAAACATGTTGATAGGTAATTTGAAGGTTCTTATGGAGCTCATATGGAAAACAGAAATTCATGGGATGCGATTAATGAAATTTGACGAAAGTGCATAAATGTTGGAACTAGGCTAGAATACGATTTCCCTCGCATGAGATTGTGGCAGTTTTCAAATGCTGTTCAAATTTTGTGACAACTTAAAATGAGCTACAAAGGATTTCTACTTCTTTCCACTCAGCAAAGATGGTTTATGCAAAATGACCACCGCTTTTACATATAGATTGGGGTGTTATTAAAGTTACTCTGCTCTGCATAATTGAAACAAATTTTAATCAAATTTTAAAACTGACTTGTTTGCGAAGAAGTCGAATTATCAAACTCGGTGGTGTTTTGGCACATGCTTCTGCAAGCGGTCGATTTATAATAAAGAAATAGTTTTTTCACTAGTATGTCTACGTATCTGGCAAATTGTATTTACTATAGCAATTTGACGATTTCAGATAAACGCTCGTCAGCATTCTGCCTGCTACGAAATAAATGTAAATGTATGTGTAAATTTGTGTCCCACTAGGCGCAACTAGAGAATTTTTATATACGTAGCTGAGAAACCTATTTTACCCCATCACAATGATACAGCAGAAACTTTACTCCTCTTTATTTATTTTTCTGCCTGCTCCGAATTAATTTCCTAGCGTAGTGTACTTTACTTCGCACCTCCTTGACTAATATAAACGTGCATATCTTTCGACTGATGAGAAATTGCAATGTAAATTGAGATGAAAACTATATATTAATTCAGCTACCTATAGTTACTATTTGTGGAAAGCTTATTAAAATTTGTTGGTAAATATTTGCATCTAACCAGCAAATATTACTTTATCGTAATTATTAACTTAAAGTGCAAAATATTGCAAATTATAAATTATTATGCATTGTGCACTCACAGTTAATATTTAAAAATATTGCTGTCGTTAATTATTTAGGTAGAAATTATGATTTTGTACGTCAATAATCTCGGCAACAAACGCATTATACATTAATGAGTATCGGGAAATCTTCGTGTTTAACAGCAATTTGTTTTTAAATTTGAAGCTCAATATACGTGTAGTTAGTAAATTTAGTTTCCGCAAAGAATCTTTTTTTAAGAGAGTAAATTTGCCAAATTTGCGAGTATAGTTCTAAAATAAAAAAAACTTATAGTACTGTATATTCTGCAGGATAGCATTAGACATTTATACATTTTAATGTGGCTTTGATAGTAATCTTGTAATCTTGTACCTATTCTTATATTAGTATAATATCTAAGAAATTCTTTACATTTTTATCAAACCATATAATGTGGTAGATTCATACAATAAAACTTTAGCGCACAATGGAGACTATACCCCTATATGCAACATGTGAAATTGCATGTTGTAAAATTTATCACCAGAAAAATTCATTTTGTGGCAAAACACAATGCACCCAGACGTACAATGCACTAAATTACACCGTCACCAGGTCACCTTTGTCAGATACGCAATAAAACATACGCAAGATGTAACATTTGATCTTGTATTGTTGTACTAATTCATAAATGTACCTGAATGAACAACAAAGCCATGAAGTAACAAGATTTAAATTCTTTGACTATATTTGTTATCTTTATTTTAAAAATATATTGGCGAATAAATACTTCAGTAGGCTACAGAAATTTGAATGTGAACTTTAGTCAACAATTGTTAAATTTTGGAGAGTACAATAAAACGTATTGAATACAGGAAAGGCAGTTCCGACCCATCACAAATGAAGAAGAACGATGAAACACTTGGGGACAAGTCTAATCGATTTTTGAAAACAACATGCCTGTTTCACTTAAAATTGAACTTTCGCTTCGTTAATAATTTCTGAAATTACATCTGGAAGTACATCTGTCTGGGGAATTGACTCCAAAAACATTGAGTATCGTGGAAAAATTGCGACTCATTGTTAAATGAACTGGTCCAAAGTTTTCCGCTTAAAAAGGTATAACATTGTAAACATTGGCAGTAATGCCTATAGTAGTAGTAATCTATATTGTGCGGTTTTCTGTAAACTGCGGTAGTTTTATTTATTTACGAGGGAGGCAATGATGATTTATGGCGATGGGAACTTGACATGCACCACCTTTTTGAGCAATCGTGTTCCTTGCAGTAAAGGTGAATGCCCCTGGACCCGCTATGAAATTGTATTTGTTTCTTCAACAAAAAATGGGAAAGCAAACAAAAAATACAATGCTTGTCTTGGGGTTGTTGGTGTTGCGTGAATGTTTTGGATGGTAGCAGTAATTTGGGACAAGAGGCTATTTTAAGGGCAAGTGTTTACTTAGATTATCCCACTGAATGTGTTTAAATTTATACTTATGACAATATTGTTTATGATCATTTATTTGTACTCATTCTGCATGTGAAACGAGATTTTTCCCCTTGTTGACTAATAATTCTGTGCTTAATCCATGAAAAAAAATATGTATAGTATAAGCAACCTCAGCAGGAAATTTTTTTTTAATAGTGAATTAGATACTGAACAATATGCATATACGAATATACGAGGGCAATCCAGAAAGTGTCAGCCGCTTTTGAGTAGCGCGGGTATTGGTGGGCTAGGAGGCCCCGGATCAGTATTGCTATGAGTGTGATCTGTGACTCTTTAAGCTTCCAACTATACATACAAGTGGAGTATCATACTGTCTCGCATTTACTCGTAATTAAATCGGGAAATGAGTGTGGCAATCGAAAATCTCTCCAAATTCGAAGTGCGTGGTGGTGATAAGATTCCATTGGGAAGTTTTTGATCATCCCCCCGAACAGCTACCATACCGCCTGGACTAGCTTGGCTCCCTATCTGTTCAATCACCTCACTTCGATGACGATGAGGATCTTCAGAAAGCTGTGAAAAGTTGGATACATTCTCAGGAGGCAGAATTTTATGCTGAGGGAATTTGCAATTGCATAAACGCCTCAATTTATAAATGGCCAATATTTTTATAAATAGTGGATGAAAATTTTTATTCAGAAGGGATTTGAAAATTGGTTAAAAAATTGGACATGGGATTCAATTTACATGACTAGTAGTTTTAAGTAGTTTTAAGTAGTTTTAAGTAGTTTTTAAGTAGTTTTAAGAGGCACATTCCGGATGCTCTCGAATGAAGAAGAAATTTCATTAGTTTAAAAAATGCACTCTTCGCTTATCATCAAATAACGGCAGATTCGGCAATTTTGATAGATACAATTGCATCCATGCCTGCAAGAATTTTATTTGCATTTTACTTTTGAATATACCCAAATATTCGCATCTAGACTCTGCGTTTTGCTTTTTTTTTAAATTTTCAAAAATGTAGCTTACATTTCTCATTAATGTGAGCAAATTGATGACAATAACTCGCCCATGTGTCTGCCAAGTCCTATAAGCCACAAACTAATCACCTAATTTATACTCCTGAAATTGACACTTCATTCCTATTCCTGAAATTGTTGAGAAAGAAAGTCGGTCAACAGGTTGCGGTCATGTTTGCTTAATTGACCATTGATGACTGGAATGATGTTATTTACCGTAAATCCTCTAATAAGCGCCTATCTCAAATAAACGCCGCTCTCATAGCAAACACATGGGCAATGTTCTGTAGATTCAAATAGCCGCCTAGGCGTTTAATAGAGGATTTACGGTAAGTATTATTTAAAAAAAAAATTAAATATCATTTGGTAAATTTGGAAACAATGAATGGTCCTACGATTTTGTAAGTTAGCATTTGAGTTTCCTTCTACTTAATCTTCTTTTTTTTTATAAAAGGCACGCATAATATAGCCTTTTCACCAAAACTAATTGCACAATATATTTTGCAATGTGAGCTACAGTCTACCAGAAAGTAGGACAATGTCAAATTTGCTACACTAAATGTAAATGTTCCTTCTCTATGTTGCATTTTTTAAATTGTTTGCTTTATTCCGAATGGAATGTATTAAAATTGAAACTCCAAATGGAATTTGCAAGCACATTGTGTGTGTTTTCGGTATAGAGGAAGAAAGAAAACACAACATATTTGAAACAAATTTTCTTTAATTTGATTGCCATCCTAGTGTTGTTCCTACGTCAATAAAAATCAGGTATCAACATATGTTTTTGGTATATATTTACTAGAAAATGCTATATGCAATACCTACCTGCACTGAAACCATTTTGGGGAATGCAATCTTATTTTTTAAAGTAAGGAGACAAGAAAATGTTTTTTTAGAAATCAGTCTGAATTTTTGTACGCCACATTGGAAAATAAGAAATATAATAATTGATTTTTGGCTTGTAAGGTAATACGTATGTGTTTCTACAATTTTTTTTAAAAAATGTTCTCTTTTGGGTGTATTTTAAATTGAACACTTGAGACGGATGTTACAGGTTTTTTTGTAACGTTTTCCTCAGTTGCGATTTTTTTTCAGTGAATTATTTGTTTTGTTCTGTGCGTAAAGCGGAAATAATCTCTACTGTTTTTCCTCATATTACTATTTCTTGTCTTGCGTACTTTGCCATTTATGAAAATGCATCCTCATTCGCAGACGCATAGAAATAAAATTCTGACATTTACAACAACTGTATATTTTACGTCTCGCTTTATACTTTCACAATCTTTCTTCCCAATTACATGTTTCATGCCAACTTCAGCAATTAGTATAATTACTGTATTAAAGTACAAAATTCAAATGAGAATTTATTACCCATATCCATAATATAAATGGATGTTATCATGCAATACCAGTAATTTAATCCTATAATGGAAATGTGCAATTAAAGAAAATATTTACGAATATTACACAATATCTACCATTGTGAAATCATTATCTCGTAAATAAATTTAGTATAATTGTATAGGCTATTCATTATTATTGTATTACACTACATAATTTTTGGCACGCAAATGAAATCCTTGTTATGAATACATTATTATAGTTTGGGCAAATTGGATGTACTATAATACAGTACGTATATACTTACAAGAGCGCGTCTTTTGATTGGCTGTTGTCATTGACGACACAAATCGACAATGGGCATGTTGCAACTTGGCAGGCAATTTGATGCCCGAGCAAAACAAATTATGGTCATGTCGATTGGAAATTGCATACCATATGTAAAGCAAGAGCAAACATTTCCTTGTGTAGGTGTTATCATTTTACTCTTAGGATTTGTACATTTGGGGAAATTTTTTCTAAATTGAATGACATGTATTTGATACTCAACATTCTTTGAACTGTATTGTCTGGGATTTTCTTAAGCTTTTTGAGCTTACGTTGTGATGGTAGATCATCTTATTGTTATTTAACTTTGCACGTAACAGTACACTGTATCTGTAGTACATGCCGCTAAAGCTCGAAATCCGTTAATTTGCACATTGCCTTACTAATCTGCATATTAACTTATTCGCTTCGTTAAAGTGCGGAATTGAGAGCTTTCCATGCACCTTCCCCTCTTCCATTTTTAGTTTGTTTTCATTTCTCGTAATTTGCATCGATTTGTTTTAATTTCTAGTAATTTGCAAAATCTGAATTCCGTTTTTGCAAAGAGAGATTTGTAATGCTTGTCGCAAAAATCAATTGCTATATAATTAAAAGTGTCACAAATCTTTAGTTTGCACTAAAAAGTATTGCATAAGCATAATTTCACCAGTAAGTTTTCCACATTCATTTCCTTCATTTTTATTTTATTGATGATTGATTCTTTAGGTATCGAAAAATCAATAAATAAATAACATGATGTCAATTTCAACGTACAGGAACGTTGCTGTTATTCCAGCAATGATCTTATTGTCACCAAAGATCCTATTTGCATTTTAACGAGTGTCTAGCAGGTAATGTGCAGATTATCTAGGTAATTTGCACACTACGTAAGTTATTTGAGAAATGAAACTATTTTCGGCACTTTAACGGATCGCCCTAGTTAATCTGCACATTACCTAGATAATTAATCTGCAGTTTAACTGATTTCTGCACTTTAGCGGTAACATGTTCAAACAAAATATCTGTTGATGTTACGTCGTGAATATTGTGTCATTTGAAACTATTTAAAATATTTAAATTGGCAGTAAAAACAGTAGTATTGGCCCTTCAATTTTTATTGATTTAAAATAATGTAATTTGCTTGTTTTGTGTATATGTAATGCATTCTTTAACTCGCATGTTAATTTTCAAACTGCATACGTATTAACTTCTTAAATATACAATTAAGTGATATCCAAAAAAACAAAAATAAATATGAATTTAGTATTTGCGTACATCAGAAAGGGCAATTTGGTGAAGAAAACGAATGTTATTTTCTGTTAAATTTACATCCATGTGATTATTCAATGGCATGGCTCGATAGATGAAACGGATTGCAGAAGCTGATATTTCTTTTGGCTCCCTTTAGTCGAACTTTGACTAAATAAAACCCTTTGAATATTCATCAGTGTAGAAAATGGAAAACAACATTCGTACTCTTTTAATTCGTATTTTTTACACTTATTTAAATTTTTAAAGCAAAGTGGTATATGGTAGGAATGAAGCAATTTCCCTAATCTTGTGTCTGCTGCATAATCTTCTTCATCTCGTTTTATTCCTTTTGATCCGTCAAAACTATAAGAATTACATTCGTTATCAATACAGTAAAACCTTTGAGCACCTGGATAGACTAAGCACTCGCCCAAAATCAGCATTTTTTTATATCCCGGACGAGTCCCATAGACTTTACATTGCAAGACATCTGTATAGAGTGAGCACCTGTTAACTGTGATCAGTGAGCACTCCTGATTGATCCCAGCGACCGATATACCTGTGTAGAATGAGCAGCAACGCTTGTTTTTTGCCATCTTGTCAACAGCTCCACCTGTGATTGAGTTGCGAATTTAGTTGTTTTTGATTTAATACATCGTCAGTGGTGAAAATGTCTAAGAAAGAGGTTCTGGATCTTATGGACAATGGAATGAGCCAAAGAAAATTGGCAGCTTGAAGGCAAAATCATCAAGTCCACAAAGAAACAAAAATCGATCACCGATTATTTTTCTTTAGTGTAGTACAGTACATATTATGCCGAGTATTATGCCAGATGTATAGTGCATACTGTTTGTGTTTAAACCGCATGTTTTAAGTGGTACCTGGATAGACCGAGCACCTGTCTAGTTTGAGCACATTTTTCTTGTCCCGCAGGTGCACACATTACACAGGTTTTACTGTAATATTATTTCGGTAATGTTGTTTTTTGGGGAGAAGAATCCACGTTACGAATATACTATAATCTAGCTACGTATATAGCTGGTTTCAAACAGAATTGGGTAGGTCTATAATATGCCCATCTCCCCAAAACTGTTATGCAGTATTAAAATTCGACTATGCAGTGACAGTACGTCAGGGGTGCTTCATCTAGTGGTGCCAAACGATTTTACCTTTGCAACTGCGTTCAAGGTTATCCAAAACCCTACTTTGTAAATACAATATCTGGAGCAATACATTAAAAGCAGTACAACAGCACGTCACATTTATTAGTTTTGGCAATTTCACATGGGACGTATATTGCAGGGAATTTTTTCATGTTGACCAGTTATAGAGCTGTTTGTTTCCATCGGTCATATTACCTGCGTAATACAGTGCAATGTGTTACTACAATGTTTGTTTTTTCATTCCAACATGTCGAGGAAAATGTAAAACTATATGTATAAATGTTTATAAATAAGTTTGGTACTTCAATATCCAGATGTCAAAAGTGATGGCAGATTCCGTATTGCCACAAAGACGATATATACGGCTTGAAACTCTTTAACACAATGCTATATATTGACAAGAAAAGACAACTAAGGTAAATCTGACCCTTAGGGAAACGTTGGGTCTGACGTATGGAAAGGTATTTTCTGTTCCTTTCCGGCATATCCAACATTTCTCTCCAAATACTAGCTATTCGATTAAAGTTAGACCTAACCGACTTTGGATAAAAGGGGCAAAAAAACATTCGGTCAATGCAGCTTTTACATGCATCTGTAGAAAAACACAAGTTTCAACTAAAGAAAGTTACCAATTTTGCCCAAGTTTCTTTGGGGAATTCTAGGCTTTTTTTTTACTTTTTCAGTTGAAATTTGCGTCATGCTCTCAAAGGCGCTGATAAATGATTAAAGAAACCTTTAGAGTATGTGGCATATGTGCCAATAGAAAAAGTCGAATTGTGTGTTTTTCGTTACGAATCTTGCGTACTCCCTGGAGGAATTTTCATTTCATTTGAACAGGAAATTGAAAAAGGCAAGATGGGTGGTTTAAATTAGGATCATTTCGGTAGCCAGGTATTTCTTTCAAGAACTTTCCAATAAATGTTTTCTAAAAAGGAATGCGAGCAACAAAAGTTCAGATTGGACTTCATACAGGAACACCTTTTAATTACATTTGCATGACATGTTAATATTATGTTGCTGTAAATAGCTTCTAGTCTGCTGTAATTGCATTATGTTTGAACATGTCTCTTAGCATATTAAGTTGTAAGTATAATTTGGTTAATTTTTGCCAAGCGTGGTTATATACTTCAGTTTGAAGAGGATTTTTGTGCTTGGATATTTTCCGCTATGGTTTGCTGGGAAATATTGGAAAATGCTGTGAACTTTATCATCCGTCAATAATATAGGAACATGAAAAAATACTGTAAACTATTATTTCTGGGGAGTTTAATACAAATGTTGATTGTCTTAATTACCATTCAAAGTTTGCATTCAGTAACCTATATGAAGCTGGAAAATTCATAGTTTCGCATTTTTTGTACAATTAATTAAATAAAATGCCACATTCATATATTATAAATTATTCGTCCGAAGCATCTTCCACATTTACATCAAATGTACATAGTTTATGTGGTTTGCAAACAATCGTTTTCAAAAAAGAAATGCATTTCTTAGACCAGACTTCAATTTATTTTTTACTATGGAGTGGATAATGTGATATATT
Organism: Glomeris maerens; assembly: GCA_023279145.1. NCBI lineage: Eukaryota > Metazoa > Arthropoda > Diplopoda > Glomerida > Glomeridae > Glomeris > Glomeris maerens. The sequence continues at coordinate 12,362 of WWPM01021882.1, forward strand.
TGGTGTAATATTATGACTTTAAAGACTGTATGCAGAAAAAGTAGAATACGTTTTTTTTCTATTGTGTCTACTTGTGTTTTGTGCGTACTAGAAATTAAAAGGCATTGTTTTTCTCATGTATACTGTATGTATTTTCCTTTTTCGATATTCTGCTTCCCATCTTGACAAGCCGTCATTCAGAAAGTCTGACTTTGAGTGTGATGTCGTGACCTCTGACCTGCGCCTTCTGGACTGTTTCCCCATGGCTTGGCACGTTTCAATTGGCCGCACGTATCGATCAGATGATCAGAGATCAATGCGAATTCATTTCTCGCCTCAGTGAACCCGAGTTATACTTGATGAACGCCCAGCTAAGCAACTCGTGAGGTGTCCTTCCTTATTATATACTGTCAATATAATAACAATACCATGCACTGCATTGATTACGCAAGTAGTTATTTTTTCAGGAAGTTTACATTATGTTTATGCTGTTATTAAAACCATATGAACATGAATTCCCGAATTTTTATTTAATGGCCATCGTGAAAGTTGAACAAATATGCAGTATATTCCTTTATATTAATTTCACGCATTTTCGTTGGTGCTCAAGTTACGAACAGTTTTCCTCCTAAATTAGATTCTTTCAAAATCGATATACCCGTCAAAGATAGGATGTTAAATCAACCGTAATTACTTAGGCAGTTTAGAAAATACACTGCATCAAGTTTTTTTTTATTTTCGCTCTGTATTTAATCTTTCTGATAAAAAAATATGCTAATATGTTTCGTTGTAATTATTTTGACGGGAAATAATTTCCTGCCATGTTCTTTTTGTTCTTTGCGAAATTTTGCTCGGAATGCGTTTATAATGTTTTTTCTTGTTCAATTGTTAAAGAATTTGGAATAACTATCCCAGCTGCTCTATTGGTTGCTATCTTTAATGTCAATCATCAAGGCCCTAATGCTGTCTTTGCCAATAAATTTGCAGTCCATATCACAGAAATGAGTTCACGGGGCAATTTACAATCTTGTGTCATTCACTTGGGCAACAGATTGTAGTTTCCTTGTTTCCACGTGTTTAAGCCGATATATGGAAATTTTACTTGTCAATTCTTTCATAAGAGTGATGAAAACCAACGTGATGTCAGGATTTTGAAGATGAAATCTCCATAGTGATAACGTTAGGGTTCATTTTTGAACTTACCCGTTAATACATATGGATAGGCGATCACAGAAATAACAAATGCAGTTTGCAGGAAATGCTCTGAATAAAATTTTAACAAAGTCATGAATTGTAGGGCGGAAACGGCTCAATTTGGGCACATTCTGCATGGATAGTCTTATATTTGATTTGGTCGTGTAGAGGGCGCTAACAATAATTCCCCCTTTGGGCATATACAGTAGATTGGAGGTTGTGGCCAAATAGGAAGATGAGTGAGTGGGGGACTTCGTGTGGTGCAACATTTTTGAAAAGATTTGCGTGTTCGGGCCAAAAAACAAAAATGTAGGCTTAAGAAATTTTTTTTACATGCCTCACCCACCCCAAGGCATAATGGGATCGGAAAAGGTATTATTATTTCACATGTGTTTTCAAGCACATTCCTGCAAAAGAAGTGGGTTGGTGATTCCTTAGTCGTTCAACAGATCAATAGTGGATGTATTTGTCATCTTAAAATTCTATCGATTTTGCATGTAAGAAATAACAGAATTTATTTGAGGGGTGCACTGTCGTGCGTAGGTGATACGCAGCAAAACGTTATTTAACATCTCCACAGCAATCAGCCTTACTTTTTCTAACATATCGCCGGTGGTTGTAATATTTAAACAATTTTTATGTTTTATCTGTTCCGAGTTGCGATTTTTCCAAAACTGCAAGTTTTCGTGTGGCCCTATTTTAAAATTCGGGCACAACAGTACGATCTGAAATACTGTTCTGAATAACTTTTCCTCTCTAGTTTTTTCTTGTATATTGAACGGTTAAATCATAAACTCAAAATGCGTTTGAAGAAAATCTTCTAATTTCGATTTATTTCAATGACCAAAGTGCTCTAGTTAGCTTGGCCTACCTGGTTAATTTTATTATATTTATGGCAATCAGTGTCTTCAAGATGGGGAGTATAACCCGAACTACAATCGCCACCCACCACCTGGTCCCGAAAAACCAGGAAAACGTAGCCGAACGTTTCAACAGGCGGCGCAAATGTATTTTTTTTCGGGGGGGGGGAGGCAAAGGACTTTACTTCCACCCTGTATAAGTAAGCTAACGATCTGGTAGCTGGTACACTTTCATGCAATCTTTAGTAGTGGGCCTATATTGTACCTAGTACCTAGTACTGTACAGTCAAGAACATTAGTAGGTCCTCGTCATACTTTTCTTAGATGGCTGCAAGGAATATGAAGATAATTTTTTTTTTTCAAAATAAGAAAGTTACTTCTGTAATTAAATTCTTTTTTCGTCGTATATCCTTTTTTTCGAAATTGCATTCCTTCAAAATAATAATACCAGCTGGGAGTATTTAACCGTTGTCTTTTTATACAAGGTAAGACAAAAGTTTCGCTCCCAAAAGAAAATCTCGAAAACGGTGACAGTCGTCGTTTTAAATGTTTCACCGCTGCATATTAATTACAGTAAAGTGGGCAATCCAAAAATCATATTGCACGCAATGTATGACGTCGTCTTCAAGGTCTTCTGAACTGGGCATTCGCAGTTCAGCTTAAATTTTTTTATACATTTTCCCTTTGCCCAATGGGGCATAAAACTTGCTTAATTAGACCAATATGACAATGCCCGACAACTTTCAAATTGAGACTAATGTAAGGTGCTAACTCAAACGGTTTAAAAAGAAATTTTTAATGGCCTTTAAGATGCTGTCATAGGTCATGTGCGATATATAATTTTGGGATTGTCCCTCTCTCTACTAACAGTATTATGCAACGGGCCAACGGCAGAACATTCGAAACGATAATAGTCACCGTTTTTGAGATATTCCATCGAGAACCAGACTTTTGATTCACCCTGTATAACGTATACTGGTTCTGTTTCATGAAAAAATAATGTAATTTGATTTGTTCATCGTACACAGCTCAAACGCTTTCTATAGCTTTTTAAGATTATTTCATTATGGAAGATTGGAGTCTAATGCTGTGATCACGTGTATATCCTGTTTATTGTGTAGGTAGAAGTCGCAGTATTTGAAATTGTGCGCCTGACTGAGGTATTTATTTTTTAACGTAGAAAGGTACCAAATAAGGAAAATAAACGTCAAGTCATTAGAAATGAGTCATAAAAATGTTAGTCTTGCAAGAAATTGAGTTAGGCTACGTACACAGTGTACGAATTCGTTATTGTTTGGAACATATTCCAATAAATTAGGCGGAGGGGTTGAAACATTTAGCGCCATCTTCTAATTGAACGCCACCTTATTTGCCACTCTTCATTTCAATTGTCTAATACCACTTTTAATAACTACGCTAAGCATTATGACCTCTGCATTGATTGCAGGCCCATTAAAAACTAATTCAACCTGAAATTTTCACTGCAGCCTACATTCTCTTGGAATTTTAAATTCTTTT
>WWPM01021884.1:0-11742 GCA_023279145.1 Glomeris maerens
TAATTGTATGGAGTCCCAATTAAAGTAAACTTCACCGTCTTCTCCATCAACACCCTGGTCGTATTAATTCCCTAGGGTTCGTAGATCTCTAGTGCGACATTTTTTAGTAACTTTGATACCAAAAACGTTTAAAAGTTATGTTCAAGTAACGCAAAATATTGAGCTGGTGAATTTCGAAGTAGAGCAATGGAAGTGATGTTCACAATGTACTTTTCAGTAGAAAATATAATTTTGCGATATAATATCAATAAGCAGAGTTTCTAGAGTAGCGACTTATAACAAAAATGTGCTATTATAAATCCTTGAGTTCAATGACCTCCTGAACGTTGTTGCTCACCCCATTAATACCTATAGCATATAGCCCATACAAATTTGTCATCCGAGCCGACTGGCGAGCTGCATATGGACCCTCTGTTTGGTATTATTTCTTTCCCTTGCTCTCCGACATTGTTTTTCTTCCTTTGTCCTACAACAAATTACTCGCACGTTTAAAATTGACGCGCTGCTAAGAGTATTCTAGAAGCTTGCTTCCGGGTTTTAATTAATATATTTTCAGTATATAAGCTATTTCACAGCGTGCCCGTGTTGCCCATCTGTGCTGAGTAAGTCTGATCTGATGTGTTCTATATCACTCTACTACAGTAGAACGTCGTTTATCCGCACTAATTGGGACCAAGGGTTGTGCGGATAACGATTTTTGCGGATAATTAAACATGCTTTTATTTAATGCAGAAAAACACGTGCAGTACACCCAGTACTTCTTTTGGACCCTTCTTTGCTATATAACTTCGATGCACGGCTCAAAATTTATTCTTTTCAGGCTTTGATATCATAAAAATTCATTTTTCCGATCTTCAACACTCCCCTTTATTGGTTCTATTGATACTCTACCCTTTTTCTGAATAGATAAAACATTCCGAATTCGTTTAACTTAGTCACTACTCGCACAGGTCATGGTTAATACAGGAAAAAACCGCAATTTTACTGAGCGAGAAGTGTGTTTTAGGTGTGCGGATAATTGACGTTGCGGATAATTGACGTGCGGATAAACGACGTTCTACTGTATTGTGTTAAATACTAGTTGCGTTTGTTGTTTCTGAAACTAGCTGCTCCTCGTGTCAAAATCAAAAGCTATAGTTGCGTTTGCCGTTACTGATCTTGGAATTGCATGGAGTTTAGAAAGGGCATTCACGATCTCTTCTATGCTATTTACAGGACGATCATTTCACGGTTTGAACAACTTCAGAGAAGAAATAATGGCTATGCGTTGCTTGTACGTGCTTGGTATGGTTCTGCTTTTGTCGTCCCTGGCCCTTGCTGTCAACTGGGGTGCCCTGAAGGACGACGGATGCAGTGGGCAAGGACTGCGCCAGTTCTCGGCGATCCTCTGGAACATCCCCTGGGGTGCGAGCTGGGAGAATGCGTGCAGGGAGACTCCAGTCCTCGACTGGGGCACACCGACCCGATGCAAGAACAATGTGAACATGTGGGGCGAGTGGGATCGACCGGATAGCACGTGTTTCTGAAGACGCGAGTTAACCGGAGCATGCAGGGCTCATGCCCCCCACCCTTTGCACTTGTTGTAAAAGTTTTAAACTGTAATAAAGAGAGTAAGTAATCCATATTTATTTGCAATTTGTTGTGCCCAACACTTTAAAGATTTACTATGTATATGGAAACATTTTGTACTTCAGGTATATTACATAAGATACTGACAGCATTATATTCAATTGATTCCTGTTTAATCTACATAGTGCTCTCAAAATTATTGAATATCTCTCCCTTATGTACGTATAATTTTAGATTAAATTTGTGATATATTAGACCAATTGCATGGTTCACAATTTTGGGATGTGTGATCTAAGATGTCTGAAATACACCCAATTAGCACATTTTATACGAAATTTGTCGATTCTAAATTTCAACGTGAACTTCACTGAAACAATTTGGTATGTCGATAAACGAGGAGTGTAGTGAAACAAACTGTATGTTACTCAATATTTCCTATATGATGTAAACGTGCAAAAATTATTGACGAATGCAAAAAAGACATACCTAACAGAGCCCAGGTTAATTTCCAGGTAATTGGATAGCAATATGTTATTTGAAACTCCATTTTATATTTAAAAGTGCAAGAACCTCACGTAGGAATACTTGAGTATACCAACATAAACATGCCAAAATGTTTAATTTAATGGCTCTATATCCCTCTGTAAACCAAATAAATGTCATGGAGCTGCAGGGAAAATTCCAAACATCATTTCACATTTCCAGATTTCAAAGTACTGAGTAATATATTATGCCTGCATTCAAGGCAGCTGCAAAAGAACAATTGTACATCAAATGATGCAGAAATCACAGCAGTTGAGTGAAATTGTCAAGCAAATATTAGTGTACAATCTGTTCCAAGTTGTAGCAGTCCTTTCAAGAGGCTAAAATCGGCATCTTTCAATTAATTGGCTAATTGCCATGGCAGAAAATCGATCCGATTTTCTTGGAGACACTTTTCGAACTGGCGAGGCAAAGTTGTCACTATTGATCCCAATAATATTTGCATTGTTTGTATGCATCTAGCTATTCAACAATTAAGTGCACCGGTCAATCAGTGCGAGGTGTGGAAAACGTGGTTACCTATCGCATTATTTATTGGCAACTACAAACAACTCAGCATCAACAAAAGGGGCGCTGTATATGAATGGTTAGACGATACCTTCCCAGAACAATGGATGGACCAAGATTTTCATTGACCAGACCAAACATGAACGGATTTCTTTCTGCAGGATTACGTTAAAGAGGTTCTCCATTCCAATATATTACCATTTTTATTTCTGCCTGAAAAAAACCAGTAATAATACCAATTAAAAAGTATATCTCGTCAACCGTCCATGTGCAATTTATGTTGTTTCTGGCGCAGAATCAATTAATTCTAGGGAATATTACAGGAGCAAAGTCCCCATGGTTACAAACCGCAATTGTACTGTAGTTGCAGTTTGTTTATTGTATATGTATTAGAATTAATTGTCGCTGAAGTCGACATAAACACCAGAAATCACTTATCAATTCCTCGTGGAAAGATTTCATTCAATTGGAAATCGATAGTAACAGTCTGTTAGAAAATTTACATTCAATGAATAATATCAAGGCCATTTTGTGCTTCATTACATGGTATCACTGGTTGGGCGGAGAAGTCAATATTCAGGTGCAACAGCAAAATTAAGATTGTGATTAATTCTTCATTTAAAACAAATTTGAAATCTCTCTTCGAAGTGTTTACAAATCTGTAACTCGCCATTTCCAAATTCAACTGCCAAACTATCAACTGGCAGTTAGAACTCGTTTGACCTGCAGATTTTTTGCAGAAAGTAGGTATATTAATGGTTTCCAGATATTTTTCAGAATTTCAGATTTTGAAAATATATTTTTAGATTTTCTACAGATTATTTTCAGTCATTGCAGAAATTCTGCAGAAACCACTATTTAAAATTTCAGCATAAATAATAAAAACAGAGTGAATGGGATAAATTCTATAAGCGTCAATGTACAGAAATTCTTATAAATATTAAAATCTTTATTTACCTCCTGACAAGTTTACTAAAAAAATTTCAGGAAGAAAGCCAAAAAACGCCGGATTACCGGAGGCGACGGACAATCGAAGGGCCGAATTATCGAGAGAAGACTGTAGTTACAATATTACAAGCTTTGGGAAATTGACAGAATTAATTTAATTCCAGAAATCACATCATTTTTCGACTGCGTACTCCTCCCTTGAAATTTGCACTTTGCTTTGATGTAACAATTGATGACCTCACCTGCACGTACACGATTGCCTTCCATCATTTACGACTCTTTTCTCATTATGCAAAATAGCCAACTGCTCAGAATGTGAAAGACTCATGCTTTGAGCAGCCATTAAAAAACTGACGCAATCTAGGATATTTAAAGCTATGCCCTGGTGAATTTAATTATACGTACATACAATTTGTTAACTCGCATAGTTTTCAACGAATAATTTTTGCTAATTAATGGACACCTCAAATTAAAGGTTATCGTACAAATTGTGATTGTAGTTGCGTTCACAATGTATGTTGTATTTTCTCATAAGAAAATTCATTCAGTAATAGTCCTTTGTTCCCAATTGATTTTGAAAACAAATTTATTTGATTTCTGCACATTATTAAAATACTAACAAGAGGTCACGCTAACAAAATTTTTTTAAAGCTGTCGCGTGTCTGCAATAAAGCTGTGAATGTTTCACTTGCAGCTTTAATTGGCTGTCACATGCATGTCACATAGCTGCAGTGTGCAGGTCTGCAATAAAGCTGCAATAAAGCTGTGAATGTTTCACTTGCAGCCTTGCAGGCATGTGGCATGCATGTGACATGCATGTGACAGCCAACAATTTTTGTTAGAGCAGCCATTTTATTAAAATGCTCCACGAGAGGAAAGTTCTCGAACGCGCTCGACAAGTGCACTGATTTCAAATGATTTGTCTAATAACATATGTTACCGCTAAAGTGCAGTAATCCCTTAATCTACAGACTAACGGCTTTCGCAACCGTTAAAGTACGGAATTTCACAATCCAGACGAGTTTTAAACTGCAGTTATTTCGGAAATTTCTATGTTGAGGGTTACGAAACCTAATCTAAGCTGTTATTTCGGTTTTGACGCGTCTTGTCACCCGTTGTTTGTATTTCGAAAATTGACCTTCGCATTTCTCTACGCCAATAACGTGGAATGTGTCCGTAACTGCAATTGTGTATAGTAATTATCAATGTTAAAGCTTAGATTAGGTTTCGAAACCCTCAACATTGATATTTCCGAAATAACTGCAGTTTAAAACTCGTCCGGATTGTGAAATTCCGTACTTTAACGGTTGCGAAAGCCGTTAGTCTGTAGATTAAGGGATTACTGCACTTTAGCGGTAACATATGTACCAGTATATTTAAAATCAAAATCATAACACGAGTTTGAACTCAATTTCCGCAATGAATGCTCCAAAATCAAAAATATTTAAATTATTTTTAAGTAACAGCTTGCAATGAAAAATCATAGTTGTGATATAGAAATTGCCAAGTTAACATATAGCCGGGGATTGCACAACACATTTGTTACCATTACCTTATTGCTTTTGTTCTGACATTGAATACGAGCTATATATGTATATAGCTCTATATAGAGCTAGCTATAGACCTTGGTTATGAAACTAAATAAACTTCAACAGAGGGAAATAAATTATTTTGAAATATCGTAGGCTGTACGAAAAAATAAATAACTAGACAATATTTCCATTTACCTGAAAGTTCTGCTCTCGCTGATGCAGCTGAATTAACTGGTAATGATGCACTTGCCAGATAATGCAGTGAATACGCTGTATGTATTTTTGGTCCATCTGGTCACGTGGCGCTTGGATGGCAAACAAATACTTTGCCCGATTGCGCAAGCTAACACTAATTTCACAAATAAAAAAACGTATTACCAATTTTCACGATTAATAATTGAAAACTACGCGAGATAACTTCTTTTTTTGTCGATATCACAAAATTTCAGGCAAAATTAAAATTGTAGTCATACCAGTAGGGTAGGGTATCGAGATCGGAAAACATGATTTCACATGAATTGTTTTTTTTATTTTCGCCACGACCATTTATTACAATGGAAATTGAAATATTGATTCTGGAAATTACTTATTAAAACCTTGATTTCTACAACAATATCTAGCAAAACCTCAAATTCCAAATACAATTAATTGAATGAAGATTCAAAGGTATGCTTCAATGACTGCCACATGGTGAATTTCAGATGGTGTGATGACGTCACTGTTGAACCAAACATGTGCAAAAATACTTCATAAATTAAATACTTCTTAAAATAAAGCGAAGGAAGTGGGGCATCAAAAAATTGAATAAATTTAGACATTAAAAACTTCCTGTCAATTTTCGTTCAAAAGGCAAAGATTGTGAAATACTAAAAAGGTGTGCATGACCTATTCAGATTTCTTTATTACAGGATCGAACACACTACTAGTTGGTTGTACCTATCGTCTATTTTAGTTCAACCTCCCATAAAATAGGAAACGTCGAATCATGCATTATATCAATCTGGCTAGATAATCTAACTTGACTGGGTTTGTTTCAAAATCATCCCCTGGTAAATTAGCGTTAAACCAATGAGAATTTTATGAATGTTGATCTGCAATAATGCCACACTTATGCCAACAACTAAAGAAGCAATTTATGCTCCGCCCTCATAACCCCGAAATACATGGATTGATTGATCCATTTTATGCCAGATAGTCAATTGAGGATGACGTCATCTATTTTATCCACGCCTGTGGGTGGACTTGTGTATGCATTAAATTCCAGACTATTCTCTGATGAGTGAAAATTCTCATTCAAAATGAAAGTTGTACAGATATTTCCTGCGCTGACCTAGCTGGAATAGTCACTTTACATTTTTAAATAAAGCCCAGTCAAATTAGACAAATCCAGTGAAATAATCTCCGGAGTTTTGAAAATTGGTACGGGTGTTCCTTGTTATCCAAATTTGAAGAAAATAAAAAGTCCTGGTGGGTGGCGGGTGAGCTCTAGGGCGAGGTGCCTTTATAGGTGTCATTTTTTAGTTTTTCGCTCATATCTCATAAACTATCGCTCATAGCAAAACAATGCATGATAGAAAATTGATGCTGATGACATTCTCTACAAAAATGTTTCTATGCTACTTTTACATAAAACCAATAGCTTCAGAACGACAGAACTGCGAAGATACAGTATTTCCAAAAATCGTGGTGTATCCACATTTTATTGTAATGCTTATGGGTATTTGATATTAACATTAACAGAAAATGCAAATTATGCATTTTTAAGAAACAATCATGTTGTCAGGGTCGTATTAATCAAGCAAGCATCTCATCATTGTCCTCGGTCGCTTCTTCGTCCAGACATTCATCGTCTATTGGAGGGCCATTGGTGCATGCATCTTCTCAGTTCCCACACACTGTTGTGCAGTGGATTCCCACCTTGCAACAACCACAATGCATCCCACAATGCATTGGGCTTCCTTGCATGATTTTGAATGTAACGGGATGCATTGCAGGGGATTTCTGGAATTGGGGAAAAGCGGATTACTCCATTTCAGATAAACGGCTCTAACTTCCTTCAGATTGGTCCGATTTTATTTCTGTTTTCACTGTGATGCTAACACAAGACCCAAGAACACTTCTCCAATTGCAACTACCTATGTCTCTTCAATGTTAAAGAATTTGAAACTGGGATGACCTTGAAGCGTCAATTCGAGGTCACAGAAAATAGCATACACGGTCTGCCTCCATTTTCATACATAGGATGCATGTGTTGTTTCATGCATTTCACTTACTCCTGCAAAGTTGTGAGTGGGGAAAAACATTCATGTACCACCCTGTATACTGCGTATGTATATGTATGTAACAGCCACTAACGTCTCCACACTCACGGAGACTTGTTTCCTTTTTTGCAACACGGTAATGGGCTTTCATTGAAGGCTAGTATAAATTTGTAGATCGCAACACAAAACGAGTTGTGACAAGTCTTATTGCATCACCCTTCCATCCGAGGTGGAGCTCAGTTAACATGGACACATCCGATGTGCTAGGCACCTAGGATAACACTGAATTTCGGATAACCGGGGTTCTACTGTACATTAAACTCATTGGTTGTATTGAACGAAATGCGTGTGTGCCTGACAGGAACAGTCTGCCAATGGGAAGGAAGGGAAAGGGCAGAGCCTGGCGAATCCTCCCTATACTACTGGAGCAGCTGCCCCATGGGGAACGCGTAGCTACATCCCTCCCCTGGCCATCGTTCATCTCCCTCACAATAAAACTGATAATTTGAGAACTATTGCCTATAATTTTTTCATATGCAGATTATGTAAGAATGTATGTTTGAAACCATTTACAACGAAGAAATATGAATTGTAGATTACCGTAAATGCTCGAACTGTGCCCCGGGGCTGTAATTGTTTTTTAATTTTCGCAGCCAGGGCAGTATTCGAATACCGGGCTCTAATCGAGACCAGGCTGTAATTGCTTTCTGGCATTTGGCATGTAAAAAGAGCTGTAATCCAGTAATGGTTTGGGACCAGCAAATATCAGAAAGCTGTAAAAAAAAACATTTATTCCATGCCAAAACGGGTTCAAGAAGTTATTAAAGTTAAGAGAGGACATATTTCATATTAAAGCAATTTGAACTGTTAATTTTTCGATTTTATTCATCTATAACCAATAAATGCTGCTTTTTTTTCAAATTATCACTTGTGTTCACATTAATTTGCACACTACTGTAAATGGGAAGCTGAGTCGTGCAAATTCTCAGCTATATCAACAGTTTATTCAGTGACATTGGCTTGAAAACCGGATTTATACCCGGCTCAAATCGAGACCGGGCTATATTTACGTTTTTCCAGACCCGCCCAGGGCAGTATTCGATACTGAGCACTGTTCGAGCATTTACGGTAGTCCTGAGTAGAAATGGACAATTCTGAAGCTCATAGCCCCTAAGCTATTGGTTCTATGTAAAAGTAGCATAGAAACAATTTTGTAGAAAATGTCATCAGCTTCAATTTTCTATCGTACATTGTTTCGATACGAGCAATAGTTTATGAGATATGAGCGGAAAAACTAAAATAGACACTATAAAGGTACCTCCCCCCTCGAGCTCACCCGCCACCCACCAGGACATTTTATTTTCTTCAAATTTGGGTAACAAGGAACACCCGTACCAATTTTCAAAACTCCGTGAATTATTTCTCTCGATTGGTGCTTTTGTGTCTAATTTGACTGGGCTAATACTGTAATTTTCATGTTATGCATGTGTTACTTCCAATGCATGGATTATGTAAGGTTATCTAGCACGACTAAACAAACTCAAGTCAAGGCAAGCTTTAATTAGCACACAATATTCATTATTGGCAGGCAAAACGTATTGTAGTTTGCGCCATGCACAGTTTGCATTGCAGATATAATTTGCCAGCAAATGGAAAATAATTTGTTATGCATAGTATATACTTAATGACTAAAATATAGATTGTTGAACTGCATATAGACAATAGAAACTTAGATACATATTATTATTGCTGTTTGCACGACGAAAGCTCTTTATCTAAGCTCCTAGCATTTTCTTGACAGAGTAACCAGGCATAGAATATAGGAAGAGAAGGAAAATTCCGACAAGAAGAGCAGCCAGGATGGCCTTAACGATAGCCCATTTGTAATTATGCCATACAATGTAACGAATAGATTTCAAAGGATTCAGGAACCAAACAAATGATGAATCTGGCCGACTGAAAACATAAAATACATAATTATTGTAAAATGATTGTTTCACTCATTTTATATGAAAATAATACCTAGGCTTTTCTAGTGGATCAGGTTCGTTGCGACCCAGACCAGCTGGGCTTCTTTCTGCTTCGTCTTTGCTCAGCAAATGCAGCTCTGCCTCAACTTTTCCCTTTAAGATTGGGGCACACCATCAATTATTCGGGAGAAATTCTAATCACTATTATGATTACAGTATTAGTAACATTGGTAACATTGACAAAATTAGAAGTAGTATTAGGAGTCCTATACAAAAATAAGATCCTGCGTAAGTTAATTTTCATTCTAATATCTACCTACCATGTGGAAAAATGAAAGTCATACATTTAAATGAAATCGAGCATGTATTACTAATTCACTTGATAAAGCTATCCATATAACTTCTTTGAAAGGTAATATTTTCACACTAAATTTTCTTTGAGCTAATTCATTGCAAAGTTATTAGCAAGCAAATCTTCCGTATTTAATAATATTGTTATGATGCAACAAACGCAAATGTCATATCATTCAAAATATTTTTAGAATCAAGTTATTCTAATCTATTAGGTACCAGTACAAAAAAATGAATTCATATTCTTAGTTTTAATATTGGAAATTTATAAATGTGAAATGTTAACATACTGTCAATTCCATTTCTTCATTTTCTCTTTTCACATAAAATGGCCACCAGCCTTTTATGCGCCTTTGCTTGAAAAGAGATATCATTGGCACACTTCCATCTGTCTTCAGCATATTTAAAGTGCATAGCTTCGCTGATTTTGCACCTCTTGGAAAGCGGTTCAAGTCTAGTGTCATTGCACCTATCCAGATACAGAATGCGCAGCATTTCATAAACGAAAATCACAGGCCTACATTCCAATATTTCTGACTTTTATTTACATGTTTATTTTCATGAAAGTCATCAATTCATTATTTTCGGTCTTATTATTTCTATGTTCATGTAGATTATAATTACAGTCAAAGCCGTTTAACGTGGCCGCCGGCTAAGGTGGCCAGAATGACCTAGGACCGATCAAACGCAGTACGTGTTTTGCATGTTGGAAGCTCAGCTTATAGCGTGGCAGAAAGTCGGTTAGCGTGGCCGCAAAACCCCATTATGCTATGTAAATTGTCGGTAGGCCAACATTTTGCACACAGTAGCCATCGGAGATTTTGAAAGTTTTGTACAAAATATAGCGACTGATTGTTCCCTATGGGCAATTTCATATCTCTGGCAAGTTGTGCACAATGCATCCCTCCGTCAACAAGATATCCGAGACTTTCTTTGAAAATGAATAAAGCCTTTCCTTATGGAACATCTTAATTAGCAAACAAATTTGGAATAATCCATATCCACAAAGTAGGTTCAATATAAGAAACAAACTTATGTGTTTTGGCTCACCAAGAGCATTCGTGTGTCATGTCTAATAGCACCTGGTTGTGGGCATGGATTATCCCAAGTCTGTTTGCATATACAAGTAACCCAAATTGTATAAATCACTATTTCTTAATCTTAATTAGCATTTAAAAATGGGCAACGAATATTCCGATGTGGTATAATATATCCATGTACCGTACATAAAACGATAATAGAGCAAATAGCAATTTTTTGAATAAAAAAATTTCACTTCGCTTAACCTGGCCAGCCGGTTTACGTGGCCAAATCAGGTAGGACGGATGTGGCCACGTTAACCTGCTTTGACTGTAGTATATTGAACAGAAAGCAACAGCTAGGTGACCTATACATTGTTAGAAATATTTCCCCGCCAAAGCGCTAACGCCCATATGTTTGTTTACACTATTGCTTTGCTAGTTTTTATGCTTGTGAACTATGAACTACATTCACACTTGCTTGTGTTGAAGTTAGTTCTTTGTCTGCACTCGCAGAAATAAAAGCCAGTCAGTTTTGCTCACGCAAATTAAACTGCGTTTTTCATTATTTCCGGACCAAAACAAGTTTGGCCTACAACATACATTGAAGTAATAACCTAACCATGCAGTATGCCTATCTTTGTTAATTGCACTGCATAATTTCATCGGCATTTCCTTGAAAAGTTTAGAAGTCACAGTATATTGTCACAATAGCCTACATGTAATGTACATTTCAAATTATTAAGCTGCACCTCCACTAGTGTTTTGGACTGTGTAACTGTGAATTGAATTTTTATAACTAGTATATGTAAAAATGTTACCTAGAAAATCATCAGCAGAGAAGTGATCAGCATCCCAAACCTGCATTACCAAACGAGCTGGAATTTTGGACTCTGTTTCATCCCATGAAAACAAAGACTCTTTACGAGAAATGACGATTTTCTCTTCAGCAACAAGATATTCGAACGGAAATATGAATCGCCAGTTAAAGTTTCCTTCTCCGGTTAAAGACCTGTAGGTAACAAATAAAAGATGGGACATT
>WWPM01021888.1:0-11065 GCA_023279145.1 Glomeris maerens
TGTGGTGTATGGATCAGTGGAGGATCATGGGAAAGCCCCCGAGTCTTCAGCTCGTCGAACTGGGACCCGGTCGGGGAACTTTAGCCGCCGACATGCTCAGGGTTTCCGTATACATTTTAAATTCTTTCTTTTTCGCCAAACTTCGCACTTATTGTGCTTCTTATTTCAACCTGAAGGTGATGCGTAATCTAGGGTTTCTTGGCAGCGACGCTCTATCCCTTCACCTGGTGGAGGTGAGCCCCGCGATGCGGCTGCTGCAACGTAAGACGTTGTGCGGGGATTGCGACGATCCGGCCCCGACTCCCCACATGAGGCCTTGCGGCACCAAGTACGGGGTCCCCGTCACTTGGTACCAGGTCCACGAAGACGTGCCCAAAGGCTTCTCGTGCTTCATCGCTCACGAGTTCTTCGACGCGCTTCCCGTCCACGTCTTCCAGGTAGCCTTATATAATACGCCCCAACTGTAAGGTTCCCAGATACAGCGCCGTGGCGATAATTCGTTTTTAACCGCAGAAGATGGGTGATTGGCGAGAGGTCCTCGTAGACATCGACCTCAAGCGCGACGACAGGCTGAGAATGGTCCTGTCCAAAGGGCCGACTCCCGCTTCCAAGACGTTGATCGCGGTACGGTTCGGGGAAAGAAAAAAGCCCAAACGTAAACGTGGTAACGGTTGTTTTTAAGAAGCCGGTCCTTGTCTCTACTAGGAGAACGAGACGAGGTCTCACGTGGAGATAAGTCCCCAGTCGGGGCTGTTGGCGAGGGAGTTGTCCGCGAGGATCGCGGAAGACGGCGGCTTCGCGCTTATCGTCGATTACGGTCATGGCGGCGATGAATCGGACACCTTCCGCGTAACTATATTGAAATCTACGGCCGGTGTAGAAACGAAAACTTACCGGGGCTCTCGTTTACGTACGCGAGGCTTTCAAGAACCACGCGCCGCATGACCCCTTGTTGGAGCCAGGGACCGCGGACCTGACGGCGGACGTGGACTTCTCGTACCTCGCCCGCGTAGTCGCGGACTTGGACGGTGAGTTTGCGGGGCGGTTGCGAACGACGTTCTTTTAATTCGGTGATTATATATTTTCGCAGTCGTTACGTACGGTCCGATCGAACAGAAGAAGTTCCTGTCCAATTTAGGAATCGAGTTCAGGTTGAAGGTACGCGTTCGTTCTTTCCTAATCTATCGATACATTGTTTAGGGCCTCGTTAAGCCAGGGTCAGTCTTTGGCGCGTGTGCGTGGGAAAAAAAAAGGGGACTACGTCGAGAAGTGAACATTGTCCAGTGTGCCGGACATACGAAGCTTTCATTCCGTGAAAGAATTTTTAAAATCGGTCAAAAACTAAAAAAGTTACAGGCAAACGGCGCCATTGGATTACCTAGCGTTATTTCTATCGAATTGAAAACTTGTAACGCTTCGGTTCGCCTTTGCGCGTAAAATCTTCAGAAACTTCTGGAGAAGTGCCCGGAGCGAGAGGCAAAAGATTTGAAGAGCGGGTACGATAAGATCACGTCCGACATGGGAGAAAGGTTCAAGTTTTTCGCCATCTACCCTGGAGTCATGAAGGCAATCTTCGGCGCGTTCCCTCCGTCCGGTTTCCATTCAACCGCGTAACGGAACGTAAAATCTTTTATTATTATTATTATTATTATTATACGCTGGTTGTTACACGTAGTCAGTTTTGTAATACGTACACGAGCGAGATGAGAGTTTGTTATATAAAGTAATTCTCTTTCTTTAACAATCTTCAGGAAATCTTGGCCGCGCCACGTGGACTCTTGGGCATACGCAAGGTTAGTGTACTGAAGACGAACCAGTTATAGGACAAAAGGGCACGATCGAGTTTTATACATAAGTTAGGAGAGTTATTCGGGGAAACGAGAGATCAGTCAGTCCGTAGTTTGGACTTATTTCGATGAGGATTTGCCCTTTGCGGTTGTTGTAATCCAGGCCCCTGAACTCCTCACGGGATGCTATGGGCCCCTCGGCTTTCAAAGGCCTCTTCGAGAACGCCGATGTCTTGCTTTACGGCCCTTTTCGCAACTCCTGTAGCGGCAGACATCGATGCCGTTCACCGAGTTTGCCGTCACGTTCCCTCGCACGTGGATTTCACCGATCGCCAATGGTCCTTAAGGGAACGATTCAAATGGGAAGAGCCCTTTCAGTTTAAAGATCAGTCGATGTAACTCACCCGATTCCACCCTGCCGGTCACGTTGCCGATTATAACCAAGGGCCCCGCAACGGTAACGGAACCGTAGACGGACTGGACCGCTTTGCCGGATTTTCTTCGAAGAAAGGCCCCTTGCTCCAACCGGACACGCCCATCTACCTTCACGGCTGATTGGAACATCCTCTTCCCGTGGACATCGAAGGTCTTTTGGGTTCCGTCTAGCTTCATTCCGTTAAGCCTTTTGACGCGCAAGTCACGACGAAAGGACACGTTCTCGACAATGGTCTTCCCGGCAGTAAGGGAAACAATTTGATCATCTTCGCTGTCGGTTACGGCATCGGAAGCCCAAAGGCCCCATTGCCTGCAGCCGTCCGGTGAGACTCCCAATCGCGTCGTGCT
Organism: Glomeris maerens; assembly: GCA_023279145.1. Lineage (NCBI taxonomy): Eukaryota > Metazoa > Arthropoda > Diplopoda > Glomerida > Glomeridae > Glomeris > Glomeris maerens. The sequence goes on from WWPM01021888.1 coordinate 2,571, forward strand.
AACCGGCCCTTTGAAGGTTACGGTGCCCATCTGCGTGTAGGAAGGAGTTGCGCTCGGAAGTGGACGAAACGGTTTGGAGAACGAACGCGAGAAACCTACCGCGGAACGATTGGCACGCAAGTTTGACTCGGAAGCGGTCACGTCGTTGCAGAAGCGGAACGGTCCTATGTGAAGATTACGAGAAAATTGATACGATCAAGTTCAAGAAAACTCGTAAGAAAAGAAGAAGACGCATGATAGGAAGTCCGAGAAGCTTACCGGTCACCGTTTGGTTTGTCGAGACGGTAAGGAACTTTTTACCGTTGCGAACGGCCACGTTACCGCTCACGACTTGTAGGTCATCGAATTCGGCCACTCCTTCGAAAAGGGACCATTACTCGTTAGTATCGTATTTACGGTGAAATTTCTGCCTCAGCTAGTCCTTTACCTTGCAACACGGGAGCTTCATCGGTCCAAGAAAGACAATCTCTCGCGAAAGCCTCGAAGTCAAGACCGTTAAGCCTTTTTTCTACCTTAAGGTGTCCGTTAACCGTGACATCTTCGCCGTTGAGATCCGATCCGAGCCTCTCGTTCGTTATCTTGATGGATTTATCGTGTACGTTGCCCGGATCGATGCCGTTGAGGCCCTTGTCTGCGAAGGTACTTCCCCCGATCCACACCGTCTTGTTGAAGACCTTTCTGCCGGAAACAACTTGGGGCGCATGCGTGGCGCGAAGGGAATCTTTGACCAGGGAATCCATGTAGATGCCGTTCAGGGTTTCCTCTACCGTTACGTCACCGGAAGCGGATAGATCACCGTAGACTAGGCACTGTCCGTCAAGCCTTTGGTCTGCGTAAAGATGGTAAAAAGTAAGAGATGCTTGTTTAAAGAAAGAATGTCAAGATGCTAACTCTACCGGTGGACAGAGTGATCCTGTTCGAAGCCCATCGGTCGAGAAGTCTCCCGTTGAGCTTGTACGCGTTCGTTTCGCCAAGGACCTTAACGGAATCGGCGTCTCGCAAAGCCTCCTGAACCAAGACATCGACACCGTCGCGCAGCATCTTCCCGTTCCCTGATAACGAAATCCCTCCCGCGAACGTCTTAAAGCCTCGTATCGTTCCTCCAAAGACGGTGTTCGTAGAATGCCTGGCCAGGCGACTAATGTCTACCCCGTCAATGGTCCCCAAGACTTCGATATCCTGGGTGAACTTGACAGGGCCCGTGAAAATCTTAAGACCTATTCGTAAGATTGAAAGCGGAGTTTTAGTTTGTACGACAAACAAGAAGGTGGTCGAAACCAGTCGCCTTGGAAGATTGAGCTATACCAGTCACGATGTTCAGCCTTCCACGTTGAACAAAGTCCTTTTGGAGGTTTGCGCCGTTTAGAAGCCCTCTTACGGTGACCTTACCGTTAAGAATTTGAGGCTTCGAAAACGTCTTGGTCCCGGTTGCAACGACTTGCGCATCATCCTGGTAAGGCACAAAAGAACGGATGAACATCTTCAAAAAGGCTTAAGTGCCTTGGAAGAGATATACCTTAAAGATCACATCGGCTACGAGGCTATCCACATCTTGACCGTTAAGGACCTTCCTGACCATTAGGTTCCCGTGGACGACAACCTTCGGGGCCATAACCTGCCTAGCCACCCTTTCCCGGGGTCTTCTCAAGTCACGCAGCGAGTTCAGGGTCCCTACGTTGATGTCCCCGCCGATGAAGGCAACAGTCTAAGAGGCAAGATGAACCTTCCTAATGTTGTTCTGGATCTTGCCCAATCGGGAAATCTCAACATCTAACCGTCTTACCTTCTTGAACGTCTTGGGAGCGATGATCCTAGCGGGAGATCCTAAGGTGACGGCAGACCCCAAGAGCCTTCTCGTATCCTGACCGCAAACTCTACTGGCAGTCACGTCTTTCATCACGCTAACCTGAGGAACATTCCTCGTGAAGAACCAAAGCGATGTTAATCTTAAGACGAGGATATCTTGGAAGTTGGATGCGATGTGCCTTACGGATGCGAACGTCTTCTTTCCAGGGATGATCTGCGGGAGGGAAGATCTTAAGACGTTCCTAGCAAGCTCCGTCAGGTTTACGCTATTGCAGTCGCCGCTGACCCTTGTCGTTCCCGATACTGTGATCTGGTCCTTGAATATCTTGAGACCTAATCAAAGGGCGTGCGTGATCCATCGGAAGATGTCTAGGAAGGATCGATCGATGAAGCCTACCGTTGATCATCTGATTCCCGGATAGCCTAACTGCATCCCGGGAAAGCTTGACCCCGTTAACCCTGCCAGCAACCGGTAGGTCCCCTTCGACCCTAACTGTGTCCTTGAACACCAAAGGGCCACGAAGGGTTTGCCGCGTGCTTCGGGTGAGGAGGTGATCCCGGGGTATGGAGTTCAGCGTCTTGGCGACTTCAACTTCTGCGTCAAGGCGGGATCCCGCTTCCCAAGACTTCACCCCTAGGACCTTCTTCTTGTAGCCTTTCCTGCTCAGGGACGCGCACTCAAAGTGGCCTTTACAATTCACCAATGGGGCCGTTTTGGATGCGGCTTAGTCCTTACGCCACTGTATCGCGGAAGAAGCCGTCAACGTGTACTCCGTTCAGCGTTGTCACGGTCAGATCTTCCGCGAGGAAGCTTTCAGCGACTAGGTCCTTGGAAGACAGGGAATCTTGCAGCTTTCTTAAGAGCCCTTTCAGGTTGTCTAACCGTGCACCAAGTTGGGCGATTCTGGGTGCCATATCATGGTCTCCCGCGGTGCCCTTCGGGAGATTGGACTTATGTAGTTCATCTCTAGTGAACCTTTCATGTTTACAGTTTGGGGCATGTTGCAAGATTTGTGCAACTAATTATGAACTAGGTCCCCATTGGATACCAATGGGAACGATACGTTAAGGAACGGAACGATACTGTATCGAATCGATTAGCAAAAAATCCACCCATTTCGTTGAATTAGTGAAAAGCCCTTATTGTAGCATGACTAGCATCGCAAACATCCAAGAAACCCGCTCGGTGACGTCACCAGAAGCACCGCCCCAGAGGAGGGGCCAAATATGCACCCGGTATCGGGTTGAAACCCCGTTAGTTGCCCAGACCGCTCATAGATGGCGACACTGCAATGGTCGCGTCGATCGAGTAGTGAATGAGAAAATGCAGTAAACAACGGCGCACTCGCTTCGAGATTTTTGTCCGTTTCTGATGCAATGCTTCCGAAATAAAGACCTGTGCCATTATCTATTCAGGGAGGTATCGTATATGTATGTTGATAGTGCAAGCCGAAACGCCGGTTCGGCTTTGATGCGCTGCACTCTAATGACGTCACAACGGCGCCATCTTCGGGTTATGTGGCGGTTTCAACCGCGCCAATTATGATTTTTTCTTAGAAAATTACATTCCACGATGTTTCGTTCCGATAAATTATTATTATCTGAGATGAGGCAATCGGTAATGGAAAACACTTCAGTGGCTAGGATAGTGCAAAATGGAATCGATGGAGTGTGCGTAGAACCCGAAGATGGCGTCAAAACGTTCGAATTGCTAGCCTCCAACACGGGGCGACAATTGCATGTAGTCGTTTCGGAATCAACTCTTGTATCTTGCTAATCGAGTTGCGGCGTTTTTTCAAATCGTTGCTGGAGTTGATTATTGCTTTCTGCCCTTTGTTTGTCGTGGGGATTGGTGGTTGAGGAGGGGTGTTGGGGGCCGTTGTTTGAAGTGAGGGAGAGGAGGAACTCGCCGCCAATATACATGTTAATGAAGAAGGGGCGTGGTTTAGGTGGGCCATGACTGGGCCAAGTGAGCAGCCAGTGACGTCACGCACACTGCATCGATTGCTTTTATAGTGTGTACGTGTTGACACGTGCACGAGGTGCGGCCTTTAATTAAAACATCCAAAAAACCGATCGATACCGGTCGGTGTACCGATACTTGCACCGTTAATTGACCGAGACACTGTCACGTGCGACGCCATAACCGCAACCCCCGCCTTAAGTGCCCTTACTTTTATCAAGACGTCGTCGACTTCACGCAAGATTCCGCTTAATTGGGACGAGAATTGTAAGCAATCTTTGTTTTTGAAATCATTTTTAACAGTGATATTTCTTGGTCGTTGTAGACTGCAGCGAATGCCGCTTAATCGGGTCAGAAGCCCTTTGACCCCAATTAAGCGGAGTGCTATAAAGGGCCACGCATATTCAACAGCATGCCCATGCACGGAAACTGAAAAAGGAAAACTTGATGTAAATAACCAAAATTGAAATGTTAAGGGCCGTTTTGGAAGTGCCCTTTCGGAAACATTATCTATGGAATAGTAAATGATTGGCTAGTTGTGAAGAAAAGAGGTCTTAATTGGAGATTAACATGGGCCTAATGTTAATTGGGGCATATGGATCGATACAGTTTGGGTTCCAAATTGAGAAATATGGCCCTTTGTGCGATGTAACCACGTGACCGAGCTAGCTGGTCGTCCATTAGGCCTTTTGGCTTGAATAGGCCTAGCATCCTGAAAGGCCTGCATCTTCTACCAAGTAAGGCCTATTTTTTATTTATATAGTCTGTCCCAAAATAAGAAAGTACTGCCAATCATTTCAGTAACTCCGCCCCATTTCTGGTTATTCGACCAATAATGTTGTGAGTCGAGGGGTTTATTGGAAAAGGTGTGGGCGGATTATATACCTAGCATATGTACCTAGTTAAGCGCAGTGTCGGTTGTCCACCAGAAGCAGGTGATAGATGGCCAACACAGTTCTCCAGATGGTGGATGTCACCACTCAGGAGAAACTATGAAATCTGAGTACTCCGCACGTTGGAGCGCCGTTTGTTTTGCCATGTTCTCCGATCGCGCTGCGCTCGTCCAATCAATTTGCGGATCGGATTTATTCGAAAACGTTCGATATCGAACATGACGCCCCTCGACGAATTAGAATCGCGCATTTCGTTCTAAAAAAAAAGGCGGACGTTTGGCCGCTGCGGCTCGAGCCACGCCCACAAATGGAACGTCGCAATCGATTCTGAACTCGAATAAACATAAATATTTCGTTGATATTCTTTAGGAATCATCTCCAATTTCAAGTAATTCAGCCTACCACTGTGTTCCTTTGCTCTTTTTCTTCTTGGCTCACAGCTCGGCATGTTAACGCGGCGATTAATAAGACGATAAACAAGATGGCGTTCATTTGTAGTATACTTTTGTAGTACTTTTTCCCGTGGAGACTTCGGCGGCGAGAATTACAATTAAAACGTAATGATTGCACTTTTATAGTGTGAGGGGAGATGGGGCAATTTGAATATTTTGATATTCATTGGGAAGAGGGATAAATTGAAGCGCGATTGCAACAGTTGGTGTGACGTCATAATGGCGGCTAATCGATTTTCTGCTGCGCAGTTTTTGGATCGCATATACAGTATGTCCTTGCTACTGAAATGCGAGATAAGAAACTATAATCTTTTTTGGGATTGCAGTTGAAGTGAGTATGTATTTCTTTATCAGAAGTTTGTTGAGCAACATGCACTAAAGATTATTTCCCCTCTCCAAACTCAAAAACGTCCACTTTAAAAAAGCGCAAAGAAAGAGTTAATTAGGCCTAAATTGTAGTTATATTTTCAGTGCGATTGAAAACATGGTTTTGTTCGAAATTAATGGAATTGGGAAATACTAGTTTAGACATTGAACTCTTGTGTAATATTGCTGTGTAATGACGTCACGATCTCCAAATTAGGACGCATCTAAAACGTCATTAGCCTCTGAATCAGCCGTTGATTGGACGCAGCGCCGCCCTGTGGTCAAATTCCGCACTAACGGAGGTACACCATGCATTTACCCCTCTTATACAATAATTAATCATTTTGCACACTTCGTTTTTTTGGCAATGGACCCTTGTAGACTAAACTTATTACTTTCCCAGTCGACACTGTTGTTTTGGGGACGACATTTCCCATATGTAGCCCTTTTGTTTCTAACAAAGGGCTTTGTGCGTTTATTACAGCCTTTCATAGTTTTTTATTTGTATGCTTTATGGTCCCATGTGTGTTTTGTGTGACCATTCATTGCGTTTGTCTTTACATTTGGGCCTTTTTTTGTTTTCATTGTGTGCACTTGAGGCCTCTTTTGTTGCTGGGGCTTTTTTGTGTTATACCAGTTTACATGGGGCAATGTCATATGCGTTGATGGATATATTAAAAGGGTGATCCTTAATGGGCCGGGTTGGTGTTTAGGGGGTGGGGACAAAATGGCGGCTGATAAGAAGGGCGGTGCCTATTGTTTGCATGGGGTATGGGCCGCATCCGTTGTTGTGCGATGCGTGAAAAAAAAAAGAAGAGAAAAAGGACCCATATCGGAGTTGTATCGTTTTTAGTCGCTTTTCGGTCCTTTTCATTTCGTTTTATTGATGCGGCCGGAAGTTGTTTTATATCTCCTCTCCCCCTTTTGTGCCTTTTGGGGAATCACTTGGGACCATATTGGATCGGGGACGAAAATGGTGCGATGTGCAGAAAGGACATTTTTAACGCTTGGACGAGTTGCATGCATGGAAAACACTATTGTTTATGTTGGCCACCGAAAGGGCCTTGGGGTGGGAGGGGGACAAAGGGCCCATTGTTGTTGAGCCACTTCTTGACCCGGAAATCCAGACGGAAAAGACCCTTTTCCCACTTTATTCCTCTATATTCACTCAGACGCTATCACAGTATCCACTGTAGCTTAGTTACTACGTAGCAAAGGGCCGAAAGCCCATTTCCGGAAACTCCAATTTCCTCTTATACATTTCTGCACACATCTTTTCAAATATCTTCGGGGAAAACGAGCTTTTAAGGAGAAAGGGCAGGGACCGTTTAAAAAATCATGTAGCCATTGGAGGCCCGATGGTGTCTTTTATTTTCGTATTCAATGGACCTATTTGGGTTTTGTTTTGTGTGTGCGTTGTGTATGTTGTAAATTGAAACGTAATAATAGCTATTATTTCACAGGTTTGAAAAAGGAAATAAAAAACGTTGTTTCGCGTTCGAAAAGCTATGAGGTGACTTATTAGGGGAAAGATGGCGGCGCCCTGTGACGATGGAATCGCAGTTGGCCACTCGGCCTTGACTCGGCTGTCGAACGGCGAACGCCGTTTCCGAACGTGGTGTTAATTGAATGGGTTGCCGAGAGAGGGCGATCGTTCGTGGGAATGGGCGTCGTAAATACGGCACAGGGGCGTTGTTTACACTGCATTGAGGCGCGTGTCGCACCATGTTCCCGCAAAAGGGCCCAGGTGCCCAGAGCGCGGGAAATGCAAACAAATCGCTTTCTCGCCGAATCCAATAATAAGCCTAAGCAAATCTGCCACTTAATTATCTTTTTCTCGGTTCACACTCAAGAGTGCACTGCTCGCAAAATGGCGTCCAAACAGAACTGTTCCAATGCAGTGTGTCCACAAACCGTTCTAAATGCCCCAATTAACCGGAATCTGCGCTTAGCGTGGGGAAAAAACGAAATGGATCGAAATATTATTGAAATGCCCTTCGTTTTTTTTTATTTTTGCAAGCGGCAAGTTCAGATCGCGCCCATTTTCTAGTCAGGCCCCTCCCACTTCACACTTATCTACTCGAAATGGAGGCGTGGTTTAAACGAAAGTGCCGGAGAAATCATTAGCAAAAGTCACGCCCACTGACCAATCGGAAACTGGCAATTGATTTAGGCCACACGCCCTGCAGCCACGCCTTCTAAAGTCTCGTGGAACGTTTCTATCAGACACCGTAACGCGTGACGTCGCAGTCTCATGGAACGTTTCTGTCTGACTTCGTAACGCGTGACGTCATCAATTCGAATTTAGTTTTGAAAACCGCCTCTTTTATCCGACTTAATTAGGGTTAAAAACACTCGCTGTTCGAGAGGAACTTGGCTCTTAAGCCACGCCCCCTCATTCGATCGAGGACCGGAGATGTGTGCGGCGCTTATTCGAGGGTAGAGGCGAGGAGGCGTCAAGTGCTTATTACACCACAAGTACAAGCGATTAAGATTTGTTGACAAAAGGCGCTCCAGCCAAGCGCAACTCGTCGTCACACTCCCATAATTTCCCCCCTCTTTTTTAGGGGTGGAGATGACGTCATCGAAAGGGTTTCAATGTCAATAAGTTGCTTATCTGTTTCTTGTTCACACGCTGATAAAAACGTGTTATACGCACGATAAGGGCCCCATATGCACTCTCGTATATCCGGCCGTCGTTTTTAGGGGCCCTCCTATGTTTAGTAGCTCGCCAGATAAGGACCTGTTTAATAGGGCCCTCTGTTATGAATAGATATTTATTTGCAAGGACACCACAGCTGCACTCGTAGAAAGGACCCACAAAGGGCCTGGAATAATTCAAAAACTCCCAAAATGGCCGTTTCCAATCGACAATGGGCACGTTTTACGAGAAATGGCCCGTTGGTGGCGCTGTTTGCACCTGCTATTCACCTCTTGAAAGTTAAGGCTGGTTTTTGTTCTTTAGGGGCCTTTTAGGGGAGGAAATCTGATTTTTCAAGGACCTTTTTGCTTATT
>WWPM01021891.1:0-14949 GCA_023279145.1 Glomeris maerens
ACCCCTTAAGGACCTTTTTCATTGACACCGATTTGCGGTTCGCGTCGCAGGAGGTTAAGCGGCAGGAGATCGAGAAGAAACTCGAGGAACAGGTGGAGAAAGAGAAAGCGGAGCTGAAGCGCGAAAGGCAAGAACTGTTCCTCGAACGCAGGAAGAGGCAAGCCGACTTGAGAAGGCTCGAGTACAAGATGGAACTTGTCCGACAGGTTAGTATAGTACTACCTTTCTTCGGATTACGTAAGTAACTTTCGTACGGCCGATCCCGCAGCTCGGCGAATGGGAAGCGTACCACCGACACCTGCTCAATTTCGTCCGTACCAAAACCAAACCGCACATCTTCTACCTCGCCGCGCACCCGAATAAGGTCAGCGAGGAAAGGTTGCAAGAATCCAGGAAAGAAATCGAAGGTGAGATTCATAAAGATAAGATTAACAGATCATTTCAGTGCTAGTTTTTAAAACGAATTTATTAATACTGTAATACATCGATTCGTTTTCCGAATAAAAATAGCGATGATCGCCGAGAAGAGGGCTTCGGTGGAAGAGGAGATCAGCATGATCGAGAAGCGACGCGAAGCCGCCGCCGCCAACAAGAAGGTGGAAGCGGAACCGGAGGAGGACCTGGAGCTGGACGACGAGGAGGAAGAGATCCAGATCGAGATGGACTCGGCCGTGGACGACAAGGCCGACGAGGAACCCGCCGCGGCTTCCGGCGGCGAAGGCAAGGAGAACATCCCGGAGGACGCGAACGACAAACCGGAGTCGGACGAAGAAGCTGCGAAGGTCGAGACGCGGATTGACGAGAAGCCGGAAGCTGAAGTTGAAGACGGAGAGATCTGCAAGGAAGAAGACGCTCCCGTCGCCGCTAAAGACGACAAGATGGAGGAAGAAGTAGAAGAAGACGGAGAGAAAGGTGACGAAGCGATGAGCGAGTCGTAGACAGAGGACCACGTATCCCAAATCCCCCCCCCCGACCCTTTAACCCCGTGTCTGGCAAGTTCCGATTCGCAGATAATAAAACAAACTGCGTTTTCCCATCTGTCCAATTTCACGGCTCCAGGAGGACCGCGCGGCCGCAAAGTCCCCCGCGGATTCCCCCGTCCGGAACGGTGTACGTCTCGAAAGGGCTCTTCTCCCGAAGAGCCGGGGAGATCTCGAAGAGGTTCTCGTTGCTGGCCGATAGTAAGTCGTAAATCCACGTGTGGACCTTACGGCTCTTCCCTTGCCGCGAGTACACGCAGATGTTGGCCAGGTCCCCGGCCGTGAGTAGTTCGGTTGGCGCGTTCGAAGACGCGCGGTACGCGTTGCCGACTATAGGATCGCGCTGCAACTCGCAGCGCGACGGTAAGTTTTCCAGTTCCGATTCGGGCAAGATTACGGCCACGCCTGTTAACACGGCCCAATGAGCTTTGTGACCGTTGCGAAGGCACGGTTCGTGGTTACCGTCAGCGTCGTAACTGTCACGAACCGTTAAGGAGAAAATGCTAATTCAATACCGTGACTGTTCGCAAAAAAAAGGATACGGTACGAGAACCGGATGACCGCGAAGAAGATGCGCCACAACTCTTCTTCGATCCCGCAAGCCATCTTCCAAGATGCTCACGTGGCAGTTGATCTGACTAGCGGCTAACGCGGCCATGTTGTCGGCTGAAAACATTTCCCCTTGCGTCGTGTATCCTTTACTCCTCGCAATCTCTAAAACTTCCTTCAGAGCCAGTGCCTTGTCGTTGCCCGTTAAGATACTGGCCGCCATGCACAGGGCCGCAAGACCGCAACTGAAGTCGGAAAGGCTTATAACTGAAGACGTACGAGGCTGCGTAATGTTTCTACGTAAACGAATCCGTTTTCGGTTTGTGATTACAACAACCCGTTCACGAGATATTGTCATTTTAAATTTGGAACATAGCGAAACGACAATTGGAACACCCGATATAAAACCAGCGTTCAAATTGTGGTTACTGCATTGTGATTTACTATACATTGGTCGTACTTGTGTGAACTTTCCAGAATTCTATCTGTGAACGGACTGTTGTGTTCGCAAACTGAGGATTTTGCGTTCGAAATATAATTGGAAAAGTACGAAGGGCCTTCTTGCAAAATTGGAACTATCTCGTGGCAGAAACGAAAGATGGCAATCCGGTTGGTCGTCAAGAATCCGTAGTTTATTAGATTCAAACTTCTCGATCCGTCGCCCTGCTGAAAAAGAAAGCGTTCGAATTTTTGGAACGATACCGGGGCAGCTTTCACAGGCGCGCAACTTTATTGCACGTGTTTACTTGGCGCGCAATATTTACGGGTATTGGTATGTGTGTATGTTGCGCAGCAGTTAAGTCGCATGCAAGAAAGTTGCGAAAATGCCGTCATTACCGGAGATTCATCCGGTTTAACGGGTTTGGTGGGTTTGTCCAAATTTATATTGGCTTCCGCCGGCAGGGGAGGTGCGATGGGCGGTGGCATTTCACTTTCTCTTTTGCGATCGCCACTAAAATTAAATCCACATTGAACTTGTTCCTTCGAAGTTTGTTGAAAAGCCGCACGAGTTATTAGTCTCTATTGTGACGTCATTCTTCAACCTGATTGGCAGATGTTGCTCCGTTGAGCCGTCTGATTAGTCCTTTTCTAACAAGGTTTACAAAATAAGTTGGGTAGCACCGTTCCACCAACACGAAAATCGTGTGACGTCATCATGGTGCGGTTGTCCCTGATCCAAAAGGCACAGTGACGTCATCGTGGTGCTTCGTCCTGATTGGCCGACGGAAAAGCTAGTTCCGTTGGCATGGCCTGCTTCGTGACGTCACTCGCAACTATATGTTGCGTGTTCGCTGCAGTATCTATTTCTCAGTGTAGTATTTTACTATCAATCCGCGTTCATCGAATCATAACTGCTTATAATTCATGGGCAATTGAAACATATAGCCTATTTATTGATCTGATATACATTTCCGTTATTATGATCATCGCAATGTTGACTTTTATTGGATGGGGGATTTCTGGTAACGCAGCTCGGCAACAGTTTCTGCTTTCAGAACGTTGCGAAATCGTCGTCTGCGTTCGTTGATCTCTTTGCGGCGATGGACTCGCCATTGGAGTTGGGTTTTGCGGATGAAAATACTCCGAAATGGCAACTTCTTAGCAAGTATTTCCCCAGTAAAGTGGGAGGAAAGCCGGCATGGCTCAATTTACGCGATTTACCGTCGCATTCAGACTTGCAATGTGCCAAATGCTCTCGGCCAATGGCGTTCCTCCTGCAAACTTACGCCCCCGTGGACAAGTTGGAACCGTGTTTCCATCGCACAATATTCGTGTTCATGTGTCTTAACCCCGGTTGCTGCGTGAGAAATAACAGCGACAGTTTCGCCGTGTTCAGGTTCGTGTTTGTTTTGTTTTTGTGTTTGAATCATTGTTATTAATAAGCCTTTTCCAGATTCACATGATTTGTGCAATTTATTCCAGGAACTTCTATACGGCTATAGGGAAAGGAAGATTCATATTATAGAAATGCAACTTGTTAAAAATGGTTTATTTTCTTTCATTATAATATGTTATTCAATTTTTAACATTAATACTTCCATATAAAAAAATAATAAAATACACATTCCCCCTTCATACAAATTTGGACCAATAACATCACGCAAAGGTTATTCCTGATTGGTTCCCTTTCTTATCTTATATTCCAAACTTGAACATGGAAAAACTATATGCTTTCCAGGTTTGTTTCCCAAGAAACCCCTTATAAAGTTGCTTTGTTTGTTTGTTTTTTTAGATGTCAGTTGGCGAGGAGCAACGAATTTTACAGTTACGAGCCTCCGAAACAGGACGACAAGAACGACGAGCCTTCGGCCGCGGACTACGTTTCCCTGTGCCGCGTGTGCGGATGTCACGGACCGCAGCGTTGTGGTAAATGCAAAGTCGTTCATTATTGCGGTAAGGAGCATCAGGTGTTGGACTGGAAATCCGGACACAAGACCTCATGTTCGCAAGGTGAAAAGTGGTGTTAGCCACACGACACTTAGCCTCGCGAACCTTTCACCATCCCTCGTCTTTAACGCCTTTCAGGGTCTACGGCCGGCGAGATCCTCATCCCGAAAGCGGTATTGCCGCAGTTCGAGATAGTCACCGAAGCCGAAGACCTTACCGATTCGGAGGATGAAGATGATGATGACGAAGAAGATGGGACTAGACACGAGGACGGTGTATTGAACGGCGAGGAATTTGACGCGGCCGAGTTGGACGCGGCGGCGTACAAAGGAGACAAGCAGTTCCGTAGGTTTCAAAAGATGGTTTTTCTTAAACCGGATCAGGTACGGTTATTTGCGTTTTATCTCGTTTGTCGTAAATCAAGTTGTTCTTTTTTTAAGAATTGTATGTTCCAGATCTTGCGGTATCACAGAGGCCAATCTCCTCTTTGGGTGTCGTCTCAACACGTTCCCGGGCAAAACGACATTCCCCGTTGTTCTTGCGGATCTCACAGGCAATTTGAATTTCAGGTAGTTACACGATACGATACGATACGTATACTTGAAACGTAAATGGCTGCTTAACGCGACACCTTTGCGCAGATAATGCCGCAGTTGCTGAACCATCTCGCGCTGGACAGCACGGACGAGAGCATCGACTGGGGCACTTTGGCCGTGTACACGTGCAGCCAACACTGCGACGGGGGCAAATCGTACCGTAGGGAATTCATATGGAAGCAGGACTTCACGGAGGAAACCGTTTCCGGTACGAGACGGTAAAGCGAAGGTTCTACGTTAGGAAACACATTCTTTTATTTATTCTTCCTCGATGCGAAAACCGAACCGTTGCGGGCTGTAACCTCTTCCGTGGCACTACATTAAATTTTTCCATTGCTTTGATCGAACGCAAGAGACCCTGGCGAAGTACTTGGGCGCGATGAATCCGTTCGCGTCGCCGGGACTCAGGATGACTTTGTTGGGCGACAGGAAAAACGGGATCCCATCTGAATTAGGAAAATACACATATGTTGAGCGTATTCGGCAACTCAATTTCCAATTTCCATCAAGTCGACTGAGATTTGGCCAGAAAAGTTGATCGGCAATTCATCCGGGCCTCAGTGAACTGAGGGCTGACGTCATTTCGACTGACTGCCGTGTCAGCCGAAAATTTCTCGGCTAACTCAACTCAGACAAGATGGCGGCCACCATGTGACGTTCGGTCGAATACGAAGGGTCGTGGTTTTTTGTGCCATTTGACCGAATTTGTCACAAATTAAATAAAGGTCCATAACAATTGTTGAATCAAATGTAGTAGTCAAAGGAGAGAGTGGTTTGTGACAACATGCCATCACAACTGCACGGCACGTAATCCGTCATTTTGAATATCCCAGCCGTACTGAAATTTGCGTTCGGCAAACCAGCTCAGTTGGGTTTCTCCGGCATGAATCGGTCATGACGTCACACGGTCAGTCGAATTCAGATCGACCGGATGAATTGCCAAATACGCCCGTTATGTATACAGGAATACAGTGGAACCTCGATTATCCGTCTTTCGGTTAATTTTGATGTTATTTTCTTCGGGTTTTACTGTTATTTGTAATCTGATATGGTTGAACAATTGTAGGGAATTTTTACCCTGATGATGGTTTGTGCAAACCGAAACTAATTAGTGAATAAATAGAACACCTAGGTATTCATATTACGAGGGTCACTCCAAAAGTAATGCACATTATTTTTTTCTGATGTTATTTTTCATTCCACATTTTTGCAATGTATGAAGTTCGTAGATACATCCTTTCCGTTTGTTTTCAAATTTATTTCAACCTGTTCCTGTGAGTGGCGCTGACATAGCATGTCTTCAAGGTGGCTGCTGCGCTTGACATTCGTCAGAAACAACGTTCCGTTGTAGAATTCCTCTGTTGTTAGAACCAGACAGTGGGAAACATCTATGAGAGGTTGAAAAAGGTGTATGGAGATGCTGCTGTCGATCGCAGTGCCATCTCTTTGGTAAACTGAAGGAATCCCTTCGTGGAACAAGGTTTGAAGATGATGACTCCCTCGTGAGCGCTGCCAAACTGTGGCTCAAACGTGCTGGTCCAGATTTTTACCGTGCAGGTATGCAGGCCCTACTTCCAAGGTGGCGTAAGGCAGTTGAAAAGGGTGGGAATTTATTTGTTATCCGGCACGTTGATAGCCCCATGCCTGACGGGTAATCGAGGTTCCACTGTATCAAGTTAAATTAGTGCGAGTGTACCGCTGATCGCGAGACCCATGTCCACGTAGATGCGCACGTCGCAAGACGGTCTCATGCCGCTTATCACTTCTTTATCCCGAGGTTCGCCGCACGCCATGTGGATGTGCTGCCGCGTCATGCGACTCAAGCCCTTATAGTCCATCGCAAGAATAATCACAGGTATTCGTTATTTTACTGTCACTTTTACGCTTTTCAGATTGTGGGGAAGGTTTGACATTGTCAGTTAACCCTTAAGACATTCAAATAAGATGATTAACGCTTGTATTTCTTCAAAAGAAAACATTGCATGAATATTTATGTTTTGAAATCGTAAAATCATTAGTTTGGATCGGGAATATTCACATGCGCTGCAACCCGATCTGAAAATTACACCATAAGATATATGTAATGATTTACAAGTTTAGAGTTGCCAGGTTGCAGTAACACTTGCATATCACATATCTGATAATATAGTTATGAAATTGCAAATGAAGACGTTGCGTCGTTGTGTAATGTCATTTATGATCAGGAAATCAGATGGAAACCACTTAAAATTCTAGTATATCATGTTATTTTTGTATAAATATCAGTTGACATTCTACTAAAGATTGCATGATAACATGTAGATAAGTCAATGTGGATCTTAGTTCCAAGATATATCATTGGAATTTAAGACACGATTTCAATCTCTGCGATTTCCCCTTTGTTGCTTCTAGATTTTTCAGTCGATTACGTACTGATTTGTCCCTTTTAACAATAATATACCGTGTTTTATTTCTTGTGTTTCTATATAGTTACTCACTTGGGTCTTTATATTTTCCCAGTTTTCCATCTTAGTTCCGTGAATCACTACCGGGAATCGGGCCGCGTCCGTTATCGGTACGAGACTCAGTTCTTCAACCTGCGCGCGAAAAAGCAATACGTAAACCTTATTTATTTCTTTGGAAAAAGTATATATAATAATTCAGAACTTTGATGGAATGGCCCTGGTTGGCTTTTATCTGTTGGCGGCCATCTTGGGGATGTTCTCGGAGCGAGAACCGTTGCTTCTTGCAGTTTTTGACAACGCGGGTTAAGTCTTCCGCATCGTATTTTCTAAATCTGCTGTTTTTAAGAATAGTTGCAACATCTACAAATCCTTCTGTTGAAGAAAACAATGGTTATAGTTTGAAACAAGGACCTGTAACAAACATTTCAACTTTGCCCTTGGACACCAAGCAAAGAAGAAGCTGGTTGTGCTCACTATATGCATGCTGGCCTTCAGTTACAGACCTTTGTTAATTTCGATTCCCTCTTTAACAGCCCCATGTCTCAACACCCAGCTAAGGGCCTTCGACAGTTCTGTGTCCGAGTCACTGTGACTTGCCTTTAAAAACAGGAAAAAGTCGTTATATATATTTATATAACTTGGAATTGCATAAATTGTGATTAAATGCAAATGCAGAAAACTAAACAATTTCAAACTTGCCATAATATTTTGAACAAAGATGGCGGTTTCGTTGTAAAGTTTCACTGTCATATATATGCTTCATTTCATGGATTAAATATGTGAATATATACGATGGTAAATTATAGGAAAAAACAATTAATGCAAACCGGAAGTTATAGGGTTTTGAAAATGTTATGCAATTTCTCGCTTAATTGATTTCCAAGGCAAACGAGTAAATGCAATATCACATTTAACCGCTTATTTCCCATATATAAATATTGCTGCAGTCTCCGAGGTTTCCATAGTTGCGCAAGTGGAAACGTTTCCGCAGCGAGTACGCGGTGATGACGTCACGATGGAGCGATTGGCCAATCAGCGCTCGGATCTCGTTCCATTCCGCGAACCGGGTTCTTCGTTGACGTCACTGTTTCGAATTCAACGGTTCGGTTGGGATTTCTATGAAATGGCGCGATTTTGGCAGTTGATTTGAATGCGAAACGTGCGATTATTTTCGCTCTCTGCCTACAAATCTGCGTCATAAATTCGGATAACGCTGCATGCATGCACTTTATTGGTTTTGTTTTTCCTTCAAATATATGTGGTATTTGGCGATAATTATTAACATACCAGAAAATCAAGATTAATGTAGTACGTACGCTTAGTAGATCACAGATTGGTGGGGCTGGGATTAGAAACATTTGTTGCAGATGACTTTTAATGTTGCACGAGATTAAACTGATAAGTACTGACTAATTTTAACACCGTGATGTAATAGAGTAATATGTAACAGTAGTGCAGTAGATATTGAAAGGATATATAAGGGAAAAGTGATTACTCAGTCTTGAGCTGTCTTCCATTGAACATCATTGCAGAATTACTTTAGCAAAACAGTTTCAATATTCTTGTAAGCAAAATGTCGGTTTCTAAGTTGCTGACTGTGCTGAGGAAATCTACACAATCGGGGCAATTTTTGCTAGCAACGCGAGGGATCTACAACGGTATCGGAATTGTCGGTTTCCCGTTCAGCAAAGGACAGGTTAAAATGAAACTATACTATTGCATATATTGGCATATACATCTGCAACTTCAAAGTTATGTTTGCAATGTAACCTAATTTGTTCATGTTATTGTATAATCCTGTTTATCAAATTCATCGCCAACTCGTATATCTGGCGGGGGGAAAAAATGTAATAGCGTAGAAATCCGAAAAGTTGTTGACTAAAATATGAAATCTACTTTTAACTGTTCATCTGTACTTTTGACTACTATTAAGTACATTAATGTAACAGGTTATACAGTGCTGGACAAAAGTATAAGACACCCCATGATTTCGCTGAGATCAGTACTATACTTTCTAATTGCATTTTTAGAGTTCCTACATACTTTTATTTCTTAATTATTGTTTATAGTACTACTACTATTATTACTATAGCAAATTTTCATTTTCAATTGTGGGAATATGTACATAATATTATTCTTGCGCAGTAATTTTCATTTGAATGTTTACTACATATCTCGTCACTCGCAATTATCACTCCAATCACAAGGAGTTTTATTACTTCTACCAGAACAAACCCGGTGTTGCCAATGGCCCTGAAGCGATCCGAAGCACGGGATTCATCGAAAACCTTACAGGATTGGGTAATTCATAAACTGATGTAAAACACTTGATCAACCATGTTTCTGTTCTAATACATGTATTGGATCTCCCAGGCCACATTGTCCAAGATCACGGGGATCTTAGTTTTGTAAACCCGAAGAAAGACGAGACCCAAGCGGGAATCATTAGCGGGTACAGTGTTGGACCGTATTGCCAACAGGTGACCTGCAAAGTACTACACGTATATGAAAGAAATTACATAATAGGTGGGATTTCAAATTTGAAGGTGGCGAAAGAAGTTGCTCGCATCGTGCGGTCCGGTCAGTTGTGCTTGTCCCTCGGCGGTGACCACAGCATCGGTCTCGGGACAGTGGCTGGGTCCGCAGAGGCCTTTGCCGAAAACGGCTTCACAAACCTAGGGGTGATTTGGGTCGATGCCCATGCGGATATCAACACGAACATCACTACGCTATCGGGGTACTTTCACGGCATACCCGTGTCGTACCTTTTGAAGGAACTGAGGCCTAAGCTGGAGGATCACCCTGCATTTAGATGGGTCACTCCGAGGTATAATCACTTGCCTAGATTTAATTCATGTTAGTGTCTATTAACTGATTCCCCAATTTGCATTTACTATACAAGGTTGCGCCCGCAAGATATTGTCTACATCGGGTTGAGGGACGTAGATCCTTACGAAAGGTTTAATCGTTTGTTTGTCCAAATTAAAAGTACTAATTACAAAGTAGTGATTCGTAATTACTTACTTGTTTGCGAATTATAATCAGGTTGATAATAGAAAAGTTTGGTGTGAGGACTTACGACATGAGGGACATCGAGCGATTCGGGATCCAAAACGTTGTCACGATGGCCATGGAAGCAATAGACCCCAAGTATTTTTATCTGTTGTGTTTTTTTTTATACAAACACACTGCAAACGGAAGATTTATTTGTGTTGTAAATCAGGTAATCGATTATTACAGGGGGCGGAGACCGATCCACGTCAGTTTTGATATCGACGCGCTCGATCCAACGGTCGCTCCAAGTACGGGAACCCCAGGTAAATAAATAAATCTTCTTTTCTTTTAATTTTTTTAATAAAAAGAGACAATTCGAAGGATGATTGTACTCCCAGCTCATAAATAAAAACACAGCAACCGTGTAATTTGTGGCCGAATAGTTTCGACTTTAATCAACAAGTCATTTTCAAGGCCGGTGGATTTTTGACGGCTAATTGACAAAAAACAGCAGATTAACAAAGGAAATCTGAGAGAAGTCAAGTTCGATAAGCAATATACCTCAATATTAATCCAGGTTTCGGTTAAAATTATTGGCGAAATCCATCTGCATTGTTAACCGCGAATCGGACACGCACCTATAACTTAATATCTTGCTTTTGTATTGATAATAAATCTTTTTGACTTGTGCAGTTCCTGGTGGTCTGACCATGAGGGAAGGTATTTACATTGCAGAAGAAGTAGCCAGATCAGGTATTTATTAGATTGCTGTATACTGTTCATCGCGTACGTCGAAGCGTGCAATTGATTTCGGCACGCGTGAGATTATATAGGGAATCTTTGCGCGTTGGATATTGTGGAAGTGAACCCCGAATTGGGCAGTGAGTCCGATGTGTCGAAAACACTGTTGGCAGCCAAGCACCTTATTATGTCTTTCGTGGGAAGCGAAAGGAAAGGCAATCTGCCGCGGGACGTGGATGAGATCCCGCTGCCCCCCGTGACGCTGAGAGCAAAAAGCCAATAATTTATAAATTATACTGAAACACCTATTTGTAATATACACGCATGATATTACAGTATGATATTTTTGAGTGCGTATAACAAATATTTATGTCAATATAAATGATTTTATTGTTCAAATCATAGCTTTGACAACAGTACGTATATTGCCGCACGATTGAACTTGAATTCTAAGCGTATATTTCGGTGTTATTTCTGTAAAGGTGGGCACATACCATCTATCCAAAGCGATCCGCGCCGCGCCGCACCATTCCATTTTTCGCCCAGCCATTTTTGTATGCCACATGCGACCGTGCCGCGCGGCTCCATTTTTCTGGCCAATCACATGCGTGCTGCGTCACGCCTGCACATTTTTGCCCAATCCCACGCCTGGAAGACCACGCCTCCCCCGCGCTACGTGCCCACTCCCCCCCCCAAATACGCGAGATTCCCATTGATTCCGCCCCTGCTCCACGCCGGGTTTTCCCGTTCGCAAATCGCCCGCGCCGGCGATAAACGGCGCGGCTCGACGAATATTCGCGATTGAATATTCGACCTGCCGCTCGCGCCACTCCAAGCGCGTCGGGTTTCGCCATTTACGATCGCTTTTTGGCGCGGCGCCAGGCCGTTTGGCGGGTTAGAGCGATGGTATGTGCCCACCTTAAAACGTGTTAATAATAAAATAGTGATGCACACATTTTTACTATGATTTTCAATGCCTTCAACAGCTAAAAAAAAATTTATTTCGTTTTGCGAACAAATTCATGTTTTGCGATCTGGCGTTCAAATGTCCAGACGTTCAAAAATCCAGCGTCGATTAGTCCCATCGTCAAGGTTTCGTGGCGTCATCTATCCCGGCGTTATAAATCTGGGGTCTGTCCTTCCGGCGTTATTTTGGCGAGGTCATTTTGTCCTGCTCCCACCAAAAAAATTAGAGAAAACAATTGTACGTTTAATAACACTGACGCTGTTCTTATTACACTCGCAACGGTCTCTGCGAAAGCCCGCGAAAGTCGAAGCGCGAAGTGGCGGGGAATAACTCGTTAGGAGGCGCCCTCTGGCGGCAGAAGAGGCAACTATGCGTCGAATGGAACGAAAGATGAACGGCGTCGAAAAGACGTGATCGATCGGGGGAAAAGGGCGGCGATTTCGTCGGTCCGTCGCCCGCCCAAGAAAAACCGCGATAAAATGGTGCGACTGAAGAAGGAGCAGCGGATATTCATAATCGCGAAATTCGCGGAGTTGAAGAGCGTTTGTCTGGTGCAAAGGGCGTTTCACGAGCAGTTCGCCTTTTCGCCCGACCCGAAGACGATTCGCGCCGTTTTCGCGCGCTTCAAGAACGGCGGGCAAATCGGCGACAAACAGCGCACTGGCAGGCCGAAATCGGTGACAACGCCGCACAACGTGCAGCAAGTGAGGCAGGTGTTTCAGCAGAACCCCAAGAAGTCGACGAGGAGAGCAGCAGCCGAGTTGGGCATCTCTAGGTCCAGTGTCAGGAGGATCTTGAACGACACCAAAACTAGGCCTTTTCCAAAGCAATCGCAAGTTCGATCTTCATCTTTTCTTTTCCCTTTCATAATAATTATGCAGTAATTTCATTGGGAATCATTTGGAATTTAGAAATGTAGTATCTGCATTATTATATAAGGTTCTAACATAGGGTGCGTTCGGCAATCTCAGAAATCTTGATGAACTCTGGTTTTCCGTCCAAATTGCGTTCGGCAATGGCGATTTCCAGAAACTTCATAAAAAAATGGGTGTTCGGCAATGACCATTTCGTCAGACAATCTGAAGCCAACTTGATGTTGGCTGACTTAAAACTCGGCTGACTTAAAACATGGCGGCCTCCTGAGTTGCCCATGGCAGGACGCCATTGAATAGGAAAGGGCGTGGTGTGGGCGTGGCGATACAGAAATCGCCACCCCATTGGTTGTTGTATGCCGGTAACAAAAATTGCAGAACGCATCAGTTATTTTTTATCAAAGGCGCTTTCATTTACGGACTTCGGATGAAAAATCTGAACGAAATGGACATTTAGGGTTCGGCCGAACGCACCCATTGTGTTGCTGGGGTATATGTGATGTTACATAAGGTTGTGATGGTTATACATGGGGATCTGTGATGGTATGACAAAATTATATTTGTGGTATTGTTTATTTCAGTATTATTGTGTCTTGATTTTATAATCACAATTTCACGATTTATATTTGCGGTTGTTGAACCACAGGGAAGTTAAATATAAACGCTTTACATGTTTTTTCTGGGTCTAAAACTACCACTACTACTTTTATTACTGGATTTCGATGTAATCGGCAACAGGGAGGAAAAACAAGTCCAAGGCCGACAACGACTTCGTTTTGCCACTCGCAGAGAAGTCGAGATCACGCCATCGAGCTGCTGGAAGCGTCGTTCCTCATCATGGTAATTTTTATTTTATTTTTTTAGTAATTATTAGCAAGATTTTTGACGACATTTTGATGGAACGCGGTGAGGCCTAACCTCGCGTTCGAAAAATCGAACGTTTCCAATAAGCCTAAAATGCGAAATTCTCAGACGTGATAAAAGTCCGGACTTTTATCTTCACGCACACACACACCGTCCAGACGGTTCCCGTTTAATAAACGATAAATAAATTGTGTGCAGGAATGCGGTTTCAATCGTTATCTTATTATTATAAACCCTGCAGTTCATCGGTATTTAATCCATGTCCAATTAAAGTTCTCGGAAATTGCATTTCCCGATGCGTAATATTGCAGGAAAATAAGTAAAAAGCTACAATAAAAGCCTAATTAACAGGTTTTCAGTGCAGGGAAGTCGTTTTTACAGTCGGAGAAAAAAGAAATTCAAGGAAATTTAGTAAATCTAGTTACATGTAAATTTAATTAGAAAAAAACTAAGCAAACGATTTCCCAAAATGGGAATGGGTTTGTAGATAATGCAGTCCAGTATTATACCATTATATTTGTAGATACAGTGTTAAACATTGTTATTTTATGTTCATATGTTCTGATTGCAGTCTGAACAACAACCTCTGAACGTACTGGTGACCGGTGCAGCCGGACAGATCGCGTATTCCCTCCTCTACATGCTGGGCAAAGGGGACGTGTTTGGCCCCAACCAACCCATCACTTTACGTCTTCTGGACATTCCTCCGATGGCCGGTGTCCTCGCCGGAGTCACCATGGAGCTGCAGGACTGCTCCTTGCCGCTTCTCCGGGGTAAACCCCCTTTTCCCCCCCTGAGAAACGCGTAACAAATCTAGAAAATACAGAGGGATTAATTTGAAAGAATCTCAAAAGTAAACGTCGTGGCAATTTTTGTGGGATTTAGCGAAATTAGAGTTACAAACGAATCACATTATTACATGTGAGTCGCAGTGTCATCTCTTCCCTCCTGATTGGTAAGCTGACATTTACAAGTGAGCGTACCGGTATTACGCCGCGCCACCCTCTGTACCGGTATACTACCTAGTCAATACAATTTTGCGATTTGAATTTGGAAATGCCATACGCTGCATCAATCCAAATCACGGATTCAACTGAGAGACATAGGGCATTCAGCCTAGAGTTTAAACTCGAGGTGTTGGAGTTCGCCAAAGATGTACCAAAGCGACAATATTGATGGAAATAAACGCCTAGGCGTTTAATAGAGAATTTACGGTACACTTAGATCACAAAGTTACAAATGCAAGTCTGTATTACATAGAAACAGATTCAATTTGAGCCGGGATGTTATATCTTTACGAGCCACCTTTTGATAGCGGCGAATGAAAAATGTGGACATTTAACAAATGCCGTTTGCCGTTTCGAAAAGAATTGTCATTTACGCTAGTCTGGGGAAATTGTACGCAGACGTGGTGGCCACCACGAACGAGGCGGAAGCCTTCCAAGACGTCGACGCGGCCTTCCTCGTGGGATCCATGCCGAGGAAGGAGGGCATGGAGAGGAAGGACCTTCTGGCCGCCAACGTGAAGATCTTCAAGAGCCAGGGCAAAGCCCT
>WWPM01021892.1:0-15340 GCA_023279145.1 Glomeris maerens
ATAAAATCATTTTTCGCAGGGAAAGTGCCTAGTGCAACGCTTTCGATATTATGTTCAAGCAAATATGCACTGCATGGATTTTTCAATGCTCTTAGACAAGATTTGCAAATTCGTGATGTTGACGTTTCAATCACTTTAGCTGTCCTGGGAATTATAGGTTACTTACAATAACATAATATTTAGAAATGAATAATATTGCGATAATTATACATCTAATAACACGAGAGACAATTTATGGATGGTCTCGTTTTATATAAATACATTTTACCTGTTTCTGTCACACAGATACAGACAATACCAAAGCACATTTAAGCAAAATCAGCAGTGAACACCAAAACGTGCTTAATATAGTTAACTATATTTCTGCACCACCTGATGATACTGCTTTGGAAGTCATCAAAGGTCTTTTTGTTATTATTGTCATAGTGATGATGAATTGTATAGTCAATTTCTTGAAGACAATTAACCTTATATTTCAGCCGTTTCTACACGAAAACGTGAATTTTATTACCCACTACATGCGAAATTCCTCGTTCAGTTACACAAGTTGTTTCCTGAATTCAATGAAGACATTTCCAGGCCACTATTTCAGATTCTAGCGTGAAATACATAGATCTATGCGAAATTATGCCACTTATCTATCTCAATGTAACAAATCACCTTGGCTGAAAAAGCTGTAAAATAAATACAGATAATGCCCAATCTGCTGTTGGTCATAGTTCATAGTTTGGGATTTTTAAAGTAGATTTCGTTAAAGCAGGAACGAGCAATTTATTTTCATATATACTGTACAACCAACATGAAGGGAAAATGGATGAAAATTATTGCGGTTTTCACAGCAGCTGTTGCTTGTTATTATATGTGTGGAGAGAAATTTGATCCAGGTAATTGAGGTCTGCATTAGTTAACCGAACATAGAAGTTTATATTAATAATGTAATGAAATATTGTTTAGATTCGCTGAAAGGAAAACGAGTTTTGGTTACTGGGTCATCTACAGGGATAGGGGAACAAATTGCTTATCAGTATGCGAAATTAGGAGCTCGAATTATCATTACAGCAAGAAGTGAAGACCTCCTTATAAAGGTGCTATTGACTGTTCAATCTAAAACATGCAATATGTAACGGTAATTTAGTTATTTACACGCACATACCTAATAAGGTTGCATCCAAATGTAAACAATTGGGAGCAGAACATGTGGAAATTGTGAAGGCAAATATGCAGCAGGAAGCTCATGTAGCTAGAGTGATTCGTGTAAATATTGAATAATGGAATTCGCCAATTTGTTCATTAAGTTCATATTTAAAGAGTTTGTTTATTAATAGGCCGTGTTCAAAATGGGAGGTTTGGACATTTTGGTTTTAAACCACGTTTCTGTTGGTCCTGCTATTTGGCACGGTCAAGACAACATTACGTAGTTACTAATATCTTATTTAATGTAAAAGGATTTAGAACATTATTTTATATCAATTGTCATTTATTTCTTATAGGTCTTTCAGCAACATGTTGACTGTTAATTTTCTATCATATGTCGAGTTAGCATCGAGGCTTTTGCCGTTTTTAAGCGATAGCAAGGGCCAAATCGGTGTTATTTCCTCGGTTGGAGGTGACTGATGACTACGATTTATTAGCATTGAAAAGACAATATCGTTTAAATATCTCGTTGTCTTTTTTATAAACAAGGTAAAATACCGTCAGCAACATTGACATCATATTGTTCCAGCAAATTTGCTTTACAAGGCTTCTTTGGTTCACTCAGACAAGATTTGCAACTGCGTGGTGTTGATGTTTCGGTCACTTTGGCAGTTCTTGGCCCCATAGGTTATTAGTACAAATATTATAATACACTTTGCAATTATACTGTTTTACGTAAATACACGCTTTTCCAATCATATTTTAAAAGATACTGTCACTGCGAGGACCCAGTTTACCAAGATAAACAGCAAAATACCCGATCTTCTTGCTTCTTCACCAGATGATGCTGCATTGGAAATCATTAAAGGTCATTTGTTCTTAATTATGTTCGTCTCTTAAATTACTGACTCGTATTCTGAAACTGAACTTGTGTCAATTTACTGTGCAGCTATCTCTACGAAGAAGGTCGAGCTTTATTACCCCAAAATGGCGCGCTACATGGTTGCCTTACATAAGCTTTTCCCTGAATTTATCGAAGATGTTTCGACAACGTTAATATTCAAGACATTGGCTGAGAATATATAAATAAAAATCAATGCAACGATGTAGCAGTTTATTAAATGTTTTCGTGTATTCATATGATCGAAGTTCCTGTTGATATTTAAGTCCCAAATATGTGAATTCTTTGCAATTATAGTAAGAAATTAACTTCAATTGTTGGAGTTAATGTTTGCAACGTCCAGTTGCTTTGTTTTTGCACTTTGTTCGTTCACTTAAGATTGTCAAGGACAGAGCTAAAAGCAGGCACGTACAGAAAGATAAGAGTGTAGCTAAATCTGCAGACTCATCTTTGAGCTTGGTGTATGTAGTTTAGCGTGTTCAAAATGCTCTCGAAATGGAGGATTTTCAGCATCTTAGCTGTAATATTTGCACTTTACCTGATGAGTGGACCGAAATTCAATCCAGGTAGTATATTGTTGAAATTTACTTTTATCATATTTGATCTTCATGCAGCAAAACAGATATCAGATGGGCTATTCCATAATTTGGTTGCTTGCAGATTCAATAAAAGGCAAAAGAGTTTTGGTTACGGGTGCTTCAACAGGAATTGGAGAGCAATTAGCATATAATTATGCTAAATTAGGTGCTCGCCTTATTATTACAGCGAGAAGTGAAAACCTTCTCCAAAAGGTCAAATTTATTATTAATTAATTTCCACTTTACTGTGTTTGAGCAGTTACAAAATGCATAGTGATTAAATATTTCATATAATACATATGGACAACTGGAAGGTCTCCACTAAATGCAGAAGTTTAGGAGCTGAAAAAGTCGATTTTGTTACAGCAGACATGAAGCTAAGTGAAGATAGAGGCAGACTGATAGATGTACAGTTATATCGGCATAGTATACTTATCTGTTGTCACAGTTTTAGTTTCATTGCGTGCCACGTGTTTTTAAATAGGAAATGCACAAAATGGGTGGTTTGGACATTTTAGTTCTAAACCATGTTTCTTCTGCCAATGCAAATGTTTGGAAAGGAATAAACGACCTTTCGTAATGAAAATTATTTCTTTATATCCACAGGGTGAATCATTAATTGTGGAGCATAATACAAATGTAATAACAAATCTGGAACAGAGAATTCCCCGCAAATTCCCAAATTATATAAAATGATATCAAATAAAACTGAATTTTTCTCAAACTAATCACTTGATCGTTGCGTCTGAAATTGATTTCGGATCATTTTTTTCTTCCATTTCTTTCCTGATTTTTTACTTTTTCTACTGCATGTTAAAGATCCACCTTGTGTGCAGACTTTGTTGTGCGATTTTGTTTTATTTCATTCATATTTTACTTCAGGAATTTCCACGATATGAATACCATTAATTACGTATCATACGTTGAAATTGCGACGAAGTTAATGCCGTTGTTAAATGAAAGCAAGGGCCAAATTGGAGTTATTTCATCTGTGGCTGGTAATTCCATATATACCTGGAACAGAGTCCCTTATGCGCATATAAGTTTCTTAAATATGGGAATATGTTCTTTGATATCTAGGTAAAGTAGGATTTTCAGGTATATCTGTGTACTGCGGAAACAAATTTGCACTGCACGGGTTTTTCAGTGCTCTCAGACAAGATTTGAAGCTGTTGAAAAGTGATGTTTCAATTACATTGGCTGTTCTCGGACTCATAGGTTCAATCTTGCTCGTGTTCAATTATTTGTTAATAATTGAACTTATAAAAACTTTAATTTTATTAAATAGAGACTGATGCAGCAATGAAGTATGTGAAAGAAATGGAAAAACAAGAAACTACTAGTTTTCTGTTTAAATTTTCAGCAACACCTCATGATACTGCTATGGAAATAATCAAAGGTTTAATTTTATTATTGCAATTCGCAAAAATGTCCTTTGGCCATTTACAAAAGTATCTGTTTTTTTGCAGCTGTTTCAACCCGAAAGTATGAACTTTATTATCCGTTTTTTGCGAGAGTTATTGTTACTTTGCATAAAGTTTTCCCTGATTACGTGGAAGATTTGCTGGGAAGCCGAATTAATTAGATTGATTTGTGAAAAAGTGTATCTTGACAAAATAAATCCTACATTCAACCAAGATTCATACAATTTTTTTGATGGTTTAGCAATTGAAAAGAACATCATTTTTAATTGACATGTTTTCAACAGAGGAATGTTTTTTTCAAAGTGAATCTGAACGTTTTTATTCTTTGTCCAAGTAAGAATCGTATCGATTCTGGATCCGATACATCATCGGTACGCAAGGCCCGTATCGATATGGCGGCGTCTGCTACCTTCACTTGTCTATTGCGATGTCGAATTTCATCAAGTCGTTTTTGTCTCCAGTACAGTAGACGTGTAAATTTTGAAAGTGGACATAGCTTTCTAAGGAAATGCAGTTGTCGACGTTTTACTATTTCGACATTTCGGTTTCATTTGAATGACATCGGCAAATGCTCGTCTTCATGGCGAATTTTGTTTTATGGGAGTGATGAATTCTCTGTCATAAATTTACAATTTCTTCATGAACAATAGTAAGCTATAGGCTTTGTTGCTGTTCTTTATTAGCATACAAAGCCGAGGACAACGTGCGATTAAATCATGCAAGATCAAAGTGAATTTAATTTAATTACAAATTTTAAAAGTAAAAATATAATTCAGCGGTTCTAAAATTAAATATGGAAAATTATGTATAATTAATGAGAAAGTAAATTTCTAAATCTCTTTTTGCCAAAGAATTGTGATCATTTGAAACGTATCGTGCACTTTATTATGCATTCATTAGCTGTGACTGTTTTATTTCAGATCACCATCATGCCAATTTAATAATTTATGAAATTTATTGCATTTTCAGTGTCCAATATAAGAAGAATGAAGAAGGTTTAGTGCAGAGGTTAGAAGTAGTATCTGGAGATCCCACGGTTACTGATGCACAAAATTACACAATCTATACTTTTGCATAGTAACAAATAGTATTATTAATCAGTTTATTTCTATTTAGACAAATCCCGTGAGGCGTTTTTGTAAGGAACATAATGTACTAGTGAATGACTGGCCTTATGAAGTTCCCAATAGAGCTTTCGATATTGGCACAGTAGCATCATTCGGGGCCTTAATTCCTGAAAGATCAATACGTGCATTTCCATTGTAAGCTCTATATGGTTTCAGTTTATTATTTTTGAAATGCAATATTAAAATTACATATTAACAGAGGCATTATCAATGTTCATCCAAGTTTATTGCCTCGGTGGAGAGGCGCGGCCCCAATCGTTCACACAATTTTGAAAGGCGATGTTGTGAGCGGGGTTTCAATCATGGAGATTGTGGCAAACAAGTATGGAAACATTACTAATGTTATTCCATTTACATTGCTAAAATTGAGCGTTTTGGTTTTGGCTAGGTTTGATGTTGGCAAAATTTTACTTCAGAAATCTTGCGCGGTACCAAGTAACGCTACCACCACGCAAATGACTGAATTATTAGGGAAAATGGGTGCTCATATGGTATTTCTAATAAATAATAATGCACGTTAAAATTGCAATGAAGGAATTTAAAGTCTATATAATTTTGTGCAGCTGCTGCAATGTTTAAGTGATCTCCCACATTACGTAAAGAATGGAACATTGCAAGACGCTACTTGTGCAACTTTAGGTGTTGTTTCAATATTACGTCTTATTTTTATTTCCCCGTGATACAATATTCACATATTTGCAGCCAGGAAAATTAAATTAGAAGCCACATATGTCGATTGGGAAAATAACAGCATTGCCGAAATCGATAGGATGTTTCGTGCTTTCAATAACATTGTACGTATGTAAACATATAAAATGTAATTATGCACTGTTGTCATCTAGATATTACTTGAAATTTCCACGATTTCTATCTAGTACTACCTTCGAACCACTTGGCACGGGCAACACGTTAAACTCTTGGAAATGGCTCCGCTTGATTTAATGCAGAACTTAAGTTTGGACGATTTGGTCGCAATTTTAAGCGAAAGGAAAAACATCTCCACATCCTTGATAAACAAACGGGGATACGTGTATTACCACCGGAAACGGCGCATCATCTGCGTCCGATGCAAAGTGAGTTGCGTACGTAATTCTTGCAATAATAATTGCTACATATCAGCGTCGTAATTTTACAGGATGGCTGGGTGGGTTTCACGAGATTTACGGTAACTACGAAAACCGACATGGACGCCTGTCAGTTCAATAACGGTTACGTTGCGCAGGTTAAACCGGACACGACATTCTTTGGGACTTAAAAAATGATTTTATTTGACCATTGGAAAATACACTTATGATGAATAGGAAAAATGATGACGAGTATGTTATGCTTTCCAAAGTTTCATGAGACCGTCTTCGCTGTACGTCGCGATCAGGTTCTGGTGCGGGTGATGGCAGATTCCTATCACATCTTTCTCGTGAACCTGATAAGCAAATGGAACTTCTGAAATAGTTGATCTCTAAATACGACCGGCTGCAACGGATCGCTTACGTTGAGCGTTCGTTCTAATTTTCCCGTGGAAGTACTGAAGCAGTACAAAACTAAATCCTCTCCCACGCAGTAGATCCACTCGCCTCGCGGCGAGATACTGCACGTGATGAAGTCCCCGCCTTCCCGCTTACCGCTCGAGAAGCTTCTCACGATCTGAAAAGCGGGGGGAACTCGCGGACATCAATCGGTGCGCTCAAACTATCGCATGCTTTGGATGGATTCCTACCTGTCCCTGCATGTTCATGATGACCACGGTGTTGGATCGGTTGCAAGCGACAAAGTGCTCCAGGTTCTTGGGCAACGTGTGAACGCTGTTGACGGTTATGTCCGCGAGCCCGATGCCACCCAGCGGCTTGAAAGTGTTCACGCACTCCGTAGTCTTGATGTTCCAAACCTTGATGGTGCCGTCCGAGCTGGCGCTGATTATGTTGTGGCCGTCGGGTGTGAAGATCGCCTCGTTCACGAACGACGTATGCCCCCGGAACTCCTTGAGGGCCTTCCCCGATTTTAGTCCGTGGATTCTGCGGCAACCGAAAAGTTTACAATCGCATTTCATTTTTGCATGCGGAGATATTTGAGAACCTTATAGTTTGGTCGAATGACGCGCTTAGAAGTTGGCTGCTGTCTTTGGAAAACTGGATGCAAGTAACTCCTTTGGCGTGGGCGCGTTCGAACCGCCTCAGACACTGACCGGTTACGATTTTCCAAATCTGCAATCACGTATACATAGAACTTTTGGTGTTCGTAAAAATATCGAGATCCGCGCAACCTTTATCTTCCCATCCTGGCTTCCGGTCGCTAGCATTTCCGAATCGCGGCTGAAGCACATGCACAGTATGGCGTCGTCCATCATCATGAAATTCTCCTGCGCTTGATACTTCAGGTCCTTCCTGATCTTGCCCGTTATGAAGTTCCAGACTTCGATGAAACCGTCGACGCTTCCGGTGACCAGATACTGTCCGTCGGGCGAGAACCTGGCGCATTCCACGTGCGACTTCTGGCTCAGTTTGATAACTTTGGACAGTTGCGTGGGATATTTCTCCTCCTCTTGTTCCTTGATGGCAGCCTTGCCGCGGAACAAGTCGATGGTCGTGCCTGTTAGTAACGGACAAAAGCAACTTTAAAAAAACACGCTTTGGCCTCTCGGTGAGGTTTCTTTCTTTAAAAAAAACCTGGTGGTAATAGTCCTTGGTGTTGTTGCCATTTCAGAGATTGTCCCAGCAAAGCTAGGAGCCTAGATGGTGGCACGACGCTAACTTCTCCCGCTAGGGCTTGCGAGATCGCGGCACGCCGTCTTTCTTTTGAACTCCCATCGGGGTACGCCTGTGCGTCAAATAATTACACGGAATAATTAAATCCAGCTACATTTTCACACCGTATTTTCTTTTTATTTGGATTACTTCTCGGGGATCGAAGTAGGATCTTGCTAGTAGGTTTTCCAAGTGAACGTAGCGTTCGGGCTCGTGCTGTTTCAGCATGATCATTGGGTCCGTTTGCCTGAGAAGGGACCTTGCGGCCCCAAGCTCTCGTAACTCTATCAACTCTAAAACAACCTGCTCGTACAGATCGATTAGTTTTTTGTCAGGAAGTTTCAGAGATTGGATTGCTTTCAATACGGTGTCCCAGTGCCCATTGTTGATGTCTGCGACAAAACTATCGACGCTGTCAACAGTGTTTAAAGAAATGCTAGTTTCTTCCTGCGGAAAATAATGTTTTGAACCAATTAACAAGGATTTTTCGTTGTTTTATACCATTTGTATACATACCTGAAGTATCTGCAGAGTGCGCAGCAAATTGCTTTCTTTTAGGTATTGTTGAATTAGGCGAATTACGCTGCAATAGTTAGGGAAAACGATTAATAGGCTTAATATTTATATAGCAGGCGTCCATTTGAGAAAAAAACATAAGTTATCTTTGGAATAAAGGAAACAGGAATTCAGAACTTACTCGGCCGATTCGATTTCAATAGACATTTTTCCAGGAGTAATTGAAAAAGACCGAAAAATCGGCTCAAATTTGGTGCCGGATTTCCCAAAATGCCCGTATATGTAAAACGACGAACACCAGACCAGAGTTGAAAATTCATTGGTCGCAACTGTATTGCGTGGCCGCGCGTTGCGAGCAATACTACTGAATAGGACACGTGACCAAGTATTGCGCGTCGATTCTTTACTAGCAAGAAAAATGCACTTGCGATTGGACAACTGTCCTCCGCTATGTTACCGTCGCCATTTCTCCTCTGAGTCGATTCCTCTCCAGGCTCTCGAAACAAAAATAAAAGTAGTAGTACTACAAGACAAAAGCAATGTTATGCACAAATCCGAAATCGTTAATAATGATATAACATGAAAATTATAATTAAAGACGGTGCTGGGTTTGTAATTATAAGCGGGTGATTGGGTAATAAGACTGATTTTGCTAACAGAAATACGGGAGTGTCGCGCAACACTTTCGCGTACTATGCAGGGCGATCGGTGCAGTTTTTACTTTTTGATTATGGCGTGATTTTCGCGCTGTGTAATAATATTCGTAATTGACAGCAGCAGCAGCAGCGCATCAAAGCGTGTAAGCATTGTTCTCTTTTCAATACATGTGTTCACGATTTTCCGATTTCAATTCAGTCGGTGTTTGTTATTTATTTTAATTATAGGCTTGAAATTGTATTTGTATTCATCCAGCGATTGATTTGAATCCAAAAATGCCCAAATCAAATATCTACAAGCCGAAACTTGGAGAACTCGTGTTTGCCAAATTACGCGGATATCCTGCTTGGCCAGCGAGGGTAATATAATAAATCAATCGCTAAATATAGCCAATAATTTGGACAGTGTTGACAATATAGTTATGATTATATCGATCTCAATGTGGTTTTTTCCAGATTGCTGGAAGTGTAGAGGGACTTAAAACACCGTCACATAAATATCCAATCTTTTTCTTTGGAACACATGAATCGTAAGTGATTATAGTGGAAATGTCCTGTTTAATTTGTGAGTTTTTAAAAAGCAGCAAACTCCAGATTATAGCCAAGGATGATTCCGCAAAATGGCTGAAAAATGATGTAAATCGACACTAAAATGCTTATTATTTACAGTAGTTGGCCACCTACACACAATTAGGACTTAATAAACAATAGCTTTCAGTACTCATAAGTTTGTAAAGAAAAAAAGGAAAGGAAGGCTGCGGATAATCCCGAGTTTACTGTATTAGTTATTGGATTTAAGTAATTTTGGGTGGGAAATAATATTGCCAGTTGGTTTGGAAGTGTTTTACCAACTGGTGTTTCTCACGCCACCCTCACATTATAATCTCCTTGAAATTTGCCGACAGATGTTGCAAAAGTTCTGGGGCATTTGTGCGATTATTTCAAACAGAACCTTTAAATACGCGAGATATGAACGTGTATTAAGTACATAAATTGAATTGATGTAGAGTATTTATTTATTTCTGAAAGTGCGTTCGTGAAACTGCAAGATATATTTCCGTACAAGGAGTTCAAAGAGAAATACGGCAAGCCGATGAAGCGTGCCGGATTTAACGAGGGGCTTTGGGAGATAGAGAACGACCCACATATCAAGCAAAGGAAAAAGAAAAAAGTGGTACCGATTGTTTCTTTTGGCGTTAAGCGTTTTATCACACGAGCTGGATGGATCATTTTTTTGCGCAGGTTCCCGACAGCGAAAGTGAATCGGAAGCGGGTGATTCCGATGAAGTCCCTGAAAAGAATCCCAAGGGCAGAAAGCCCAAAGCAGCGGTATTATGAAATATTAACTAAATCCTTTTTTTACTGCACAAAACCGAAGTTCGTAATTGTATTGGTTTTTATTTAACTGTCAGCCAAAAAGTCCAGTTGTCAGCAAAGCAAAGGCAACTCCAAATAGAAAGGTATTGAGCCAATTTTCTACATATTATATGTAGTGGCAAACTTGTCTCGTTAATATAATTTATTTTAAAGCGACCTGCAAGGCGGATCGCCGCCGCGAGAGAACCATCACCGGTTTTTGAATCTGAATCGGAGCCAGAAAAGGTGGAACCAGAGCCAGAGCCAGAGCCTGAACCGGAAACAGAACCAGTGGAAAAAAAGAAAAGGGGCCGACCCAAGAAAGTTCAAGCGACGGAGGAGACCGCTGCGGTCGCGGAGAAGTGCAAACCTGCTGCCGCTTCTCACGCAACTAGACGTACGCAATTCAATTCAGAGATGATATGCAGCCGGATATTAAATTAGGTACACGTTTTTCAGGGGGAAGAATAGCTGAAAAGGAAAAGGAAGAGAAGTTGAAGGCGGAACAGGAACAGGAACAGGAACAGAAGGAGAAAGAAGATAAAGCTAGTAAAGAAGAGAAGATCGAGACATCTGAGTTAGCAGCTTCTTTTGCATTTTTGCCGACGTGGAAGTGTCGGCAATGATTCATTGTATTTTACGAAAACCGGCAGACGAAAAGCGGATGTTCAAGAAACGGGCAGACGCGGAAGGGGTAGAAAAAGAGCGGTTGTTGCGGAAGCGGAGGAACACGAGCTCGCGAAAGTCGAAGGAGTTACGGCTAAGCCGGACGAGGAAAACGGCGAGGTCGATGGCGAAGACGCGGAGTCCAACGATGGCGCGTTGCAAATAGACCTCGATGAAAAGAAACCACCGCGCAAAGTGAAGAAAACGGAAAAAAGCAAACCTTCCATTCCTGTAAGTATGCAGTTGCTCTATCCAAGCCACTGGGAAGTGTACTGTAGTTACAGTATCCTGCTATTTCTAGAGTGCCACAATCACGACCACCAACAGCAACAATGTAGAGGAAGTTCCCTCGGAGGAAGCTCCTCGAAGGAAGCGAGGAAGACCGCCGAAGAACCAGAAGAAGGATACCGGTACAACTGCCGCGGACAAGTGCCCGAACGACACCAAAGCCGAAGAAGAACCCGCATCCAATAAATCCGTTAAGGTTTACAACGATCAAAGAAATCTCCGTGATGCGCATTGTTCGTAATGAAATGTTTGAAATGATAGAACCCTGTAATTGAAGAGAAAACCGTGAGCAAAATCATTCCACCTGTTGATAACGGGAAGACTGTCTCGGAGACGAAAGCGCCGGCCGAAGCACCCGTAGCGAACAAGCTGCAAAAGAAGCGGCAAGTGTTCGAGGTTTTTTACTGCCGGTGCATAAGCTTGAAAATCTAGGGACGTGTGACAAATTAATTGCAGTGCGGAGAAAGAAGAGGAAAAACAAAGGAAGAAGCAGGAGAAATATGTAAAGAAAAAGCGGGAGAAGCTGCTGTGTGAGTTGAAAACTTGCTTTATGACTATGATATACGTATGCATTGAGTGATTGTTGCGTAGTCATCCAGTCCGAAGCCAGATTACGAGTCATCGATATGGAAATCCGACAGAGTTTGCGAGTTGTTAATCAAGTAAGAAGAGTGGTATACTTAAAGGTGAATTTATTAATAGGCTTTATAACAGACTTTTGTTACGATTTGCAGGATGTTGAGAAATGCCTTCAAGTAATGGGAGAACTGGATACGATGACACTTTCGCCTCTCATGTTAAAGAAAGCGCCAGCGTTAGTTTTAACCATACGGAAAGTAAGTTCTCTTTAAACACTGAAATCGTACATCGACCGCAGTAATCTGGATGTATTTTGTCAAATTTTTCAGTGCAGGAAGTTCATAAACAGCGAAGAGGTGCGCAAGAAAGCCGAGTACTTGTATAATAAGTTTAAAACCATGTTCATGATCGGCGACGGCGAAAGCTTTTCCCAAGTACGTAGCTATCTCGTAATACGTGGGGTTCTTATATTAGTACGTACTTCTCTCGAATTTAGCACAAATTCAAATTGTGAATTTGATTCTGGTTCCAGGTTTTTGACAGAGAAACCAAGAAATTCGAAGATGCTGTTGCAAAACTGGGAAAGAAGATGCGAGATGTAACGGAAGATGTAACCGGTAATTCCATCTCCAAACCGCAAAGTGGAACCTTTGCTAACTTGCGTCTTATTTGCATTTAACGGGAAAGCAATTGTTTGGATATATTCAGTTGTAGATGGTGAAAATGGATCTGTAGTGAACAAAAATGAGAGAAGATCGTCTCAAGAAGATGAAAGTACATCTCCAAATGAAGCTGAAAATTGTAATAAAAAGGACACAAATTGCGAACCGCCACCAACAAATAGCGGTGAGAGTGACAAGAAGCCTGATGCTGAAAGTACTGAAGCTAAGAGTGACAAGGACCCTGTTGGAAAAGAGAAGTGAATTTTTGGGGGGAAACTGGTTTGGTTTTATTTCACACAGATCGAAAGGACTGATTTGTATGGTGCATAAAAGTGTGCGCACAAGTGACCAACAGAACAAATCGGCAACTGGAAGAAACCTTTGTTGGGTGCATTTCAGATATGTGAAATTAAGTCCGTATGTCTTCACTCTGTATATATTATAAAGAAAGTTGTTTCGATATTCTCCTTCATGATGCCATTTGCAATTGGTTAAACCAGCCAAATTTTGTTCTGTCATTTTTTGTTCGCAACATTCAGCAATTAAAACATTTTACAAATCGCATATTTTTCACACAAGCTCCCGTTTTGCCGGTTTGAAAAGCAACTGCTGAATGCCAAATGTAATTTTGTAATTTTACGCTTCCACGTGGTTACTGTATGTCAATAGATTGAAGTGTTGGTGTTTCCCGGTAATCTTCAAACTAACATACCGTAAATCCTCGAGAATAAGCCGGTCTCGTAAATTAGCCTGGTCAAAAAGGAAAAATTAAACAAATAAGCCCGGGCTTATTAATCTCGTGGATTTACGGTATATTTTGGAAAAGACCTTTCACAGCAAACTGTGCAATCGAAACTACATTGAAAACTCGCAATAACACAATAATGAATGCAATTTTAAGTAACACATTTCCATTTTGTAATCAATTTTTCTGATCTTCATTTGCATGTAAAACGATTAAAACTCTTTTCGTAAGATTAATGTTCCAAAATTTAATATGCAAAAAATAACTGAAATGTAGTTCAAGGGTATTCAATTGTAAATATTTTTTTGGATCTAATTTTTAACCGAAACGCACGAGGGAATAAATAGTACTACATTCTGCGGTTTTTGGCACCACGGATCTAAAGTTTATGAAATCGACACGAAATTGACGTTCGGCACATAATCCGTTCGCCTCCGACATAAAATTGCTTTTATAAATGTTCGCTATTTTATAATGCGGATTTGGACATCGAAAACAACTTTGAAGCAGTCAACTGAAGAAGAATGCAAGAAAGGGCCAGATTCGAAACTTTCAAATTTGAAAATTAACGGTAAGTGCACGTGCATGCCTTTGTTCTCGCTAATCTGAAAAATTTTGGGGAAACACTTCAAATATCTTCGTAATAAGCGATAATTTGAAGAGATAAAATCTTTAATTATGCAAGGTTTTTTAAATTTCCAATTATTGCATGACAATAAATGTACATCTATAATTCCTTGCATGCGCGTGCGGGGCCATGTTGGGAAAACTGCAAACTGGGCAAATCTCGTTGTCCATTGCTAACCCGCCCACAAAACCTTACATTTACAAACTTAATTTTATTCTCAATTGTATTTTGTAACTCTGAAAAGGGCTGCTTTGCTTGTTGAAACTGAGATAAAGGTAGCTAGCCACTTCGAGCATCTGCTCAAATAGTAGTTATATCAATTTCAACAAACAAACCATCCTTTTTCATGGCTACGATATAAAATTGAGATTGAAATTGTTTGTAACTGGAATTTTTAAGCCATTAAAAGATTTCATTGAAAATTGGCATGTGTTATTACATAGTTGCTAACTGATCCTTAAACAAACCCTGTTAACTTTAAGTAAGTGCATAACGATCGCAGAGTTATTGAAATTTTTTTAACAGTGTTCCACTTTTATCACTTCACCCTCTATGTATGGGTAAGTTAATTGCAGCTTTCCTGAAGTGAATTCATTATCCAATATAAATTGGGTGAAGATTCACTGCTCATTATTATAATTAATGGAATTATATACTACATAAAGTTGAAATAATTGTAGGCAGTTTTGTTCCAGTGATTTATTCACATTCATACACATCGCACGAGTTTCATTTTAAGTTAGCAAGTTAGCAAGAGCCCACTCCACTGTTCACTAGGATCCAGTCGGTGTAATACGAGGTTTCTGTAAAGATGGTGGTATATTTGCAGCCGGCGCCTACTCGGGAAGTAATACCAGCAACACGGTTTTCGACAGCGATAGGTCCACCGGAGTCTCCCTAAATTAAAGATACATTTGTGTTCGCCTGATTATTTATTACATGCTATATTTGCACGTGAGTGATTTACGTAGCAAACGGTCTGTCCCTGTGGTCCAGGTCCAGCGCAGATGTCATTGTCTCGGACGACAACGGAGCCGTAAAGGGCCTGGCAGGCTGAGTCAGTGATGATGCTCAATATGGTGTACTGGAGGATGGGAGAGGGAGGGTTGGCTGAAATAGAAGGAAATTGGGAATTCGTTGTTGCATGCGTACGGTTAAGTGGCACTTTTGTCTTACTTCCACTTGTCCTTCCCCATCCACTGACGAGTCCTGTGCCAGTTGCGCTCCAGCCTGATGGTGATACGCATATTGGGCCAACGTAGGCATTGTAGATGAATGTGCCAATGGTCCGGAGCAGAGCGATATCGTGCTCGTAGGTCTGACTATGAATGAGCACCACAAT
>WWPM01021897.1:0-13182 GCA_023279145.1 Glomeris maerens
AAGGAATATTTAGAGTGGCAGATATTAATCAGCTAATTTTAATCTTGGGTGCAAGTAAGCTCTTCATCTTTTGAATTCTTCTGATGCACGGAGTGCAGTGAACAGAAAAATAAGGCTATCAGCTGCAAGAAAGGGGAACATGGGAGCTAAGGCCTATAAATCTCACGCCTTCATCGATTCTTTGCCTTGAAATCATGCAATCAATAAATAGTAGTGCTAGAAAAACAGAAGAGCTGCTGCACCTAGCACACACACCCAGTGTGAAATATTTTGCAGGGAGCTCGACTACAAGCACATGCTCATTAGAAGCTGATTGGGTCCTTTTTGTTTGGTCAGATGCAGAGTGCAATTCATATACACACTCTGATCCGATTACTAAGGGCACAATATTCGAGGATATATACGTGAATACAGGGCTTGTGTGCATAATGAAATTTAACTGAATACCGTACTACCTACGACTAGTGTACACAACAAGTGTTGCCAGTCGTTTCTGTAAAATACACAGACAGGATCACGTGACAAGCAAAGAGAATAGTCATCTGTCACCCTCTTACACACTTGCTCTGTTTAACAATAAACAGACAAAATATAGGATGAATAACTCCTGTTTGCCAGTTGAATAAGCAGTGGATCAAATTAGCAATTCGCCCAATGAAACGCAGAACTGGATATATTTTTTTAAAATTTAACAGATTCATTGTGCCGCAATTTTAGCAACAAAAAATGATGCTTCGGATTTGCTACCAAGATGATAGATTTATATTCCCAGTGCTCAGTACCCTATATTGTCCAAAAGTGTTAGCGAATTGAAGAATTTAATTAACTCTATGCCACAAAAACACCAGTTAACACTATTTTAAAATACCGTGTTGAAAAGTAGGTTAAAATTCTTTGTTGAAGCTGAAAATAAGAAGTAATACGTATAAAAAAAACAATGGTGCTGTTACTTTGTAAAAACACAATAAAATATATGCTTCAAAGAGCATTGGGCAATGAGGTCTTATCATGAGAAAATCCGGAGCTACACGTAATGGTAGGTAACAATTGTAAACTTGGAGCAGCTGTTGTCTGTCCTTTGTTGATGGTAGTGAGCAACACGTGGCACCAAAGGCACTAATTACGCGCAGATTTACGCTAGATTTATTCACAATGAGATGAAATATTTTCCATGCCTCTGCAATTTGAAGTGATCTCTTGGGTCACGTGACAGAGGGGTCACTCTATTCAAACATGCAAGGATGCATTACAAGAAACGTACTCGTATACCCAGCCAATATCTATGTACATATCCTACATGCTTATCGATCGAACATGCATGCAATGGACACCAATAATAAAATGCCATTCGCATATGCTTGTACTTATAAGACCTTTCCCCTCATAGCAACAACTAAAACAACGATCTTGACCGTATATGAAAGCTGATCTGCATTACCCACCAATCGAAGCAAATGCAGCGAAGCCGATGTCATACAGGAAATATGTTACGAGGCAGCAGCAAAAACAATCTCGAAATACTTACTCTATTTGTTGGGCCGATTTCAAGCTGTTTTCGCCAAAATGTTCAGAATATGGCTAGCAACAATTCCTAAATTGGAACTACGCCCCTATCGGTAAAGCTAACAAACTTAGTTTTTGAATGCCCTTGAAGGCAGGCATCAAGGCCGAATTTAAAATCATAAATCGATGTCCCCCAGTGTGTAGACCAACTTTGTTCATACTCACAAGTCACCAAGAATCATTACTGTCAAAGTTATTTCCAAATAATCAAGACTTTTGCCTCATCCTGTAATTATACAGTAGTCATTCAAGCGTTTCACAAAATGAGCAATTAATGACTGCTGCTTTAGTTGCGAGCGCATAAAATGAGGCTAACGAGGTTTAACCATTTATCCTAATTAGTTTTGGATAATTTCATCA
Organism: Glomeris maerens; assembly: GCA_023279145.1. Lineage (NCBI taxonomy): Eukaryota > Metazoa > Arthropoda > Diplopoda > Glomerida > Glomeridae > Glomeris > Glomeris maerens. The sequence continues at coordinate 1,924 of WWPM01021897.1, forward strand.
AGTTCGCACTAGCAATTCAGTTAAATTATGTAAGTTTTATTAGAGCACTGGCAACAGCTAAGGACCATTTAATGAAATCCAAATTAATTTAACAAACGTATAATTTCATATTGATGAAAGTGGTTACATGCGGGCTATAATCAAAATGAGAAATTCAATAAGAATTTAAATCCAAACTCCAAAATGAAAATACTACAGTAGCACGTTATATTACTGAAAATCAAATTAAGATTGAAAAGATGGAGGTGAAACAGGAGGACAGCAATGGTCTAAATCAATTGTGATTCGTATACCCCTTATACCCTCATATAAAAAGAGAAAATGTGAGGGCCAAGAAAAAAAAAACGTAATTTCCACAGAGACTCGAGATATGGGCCGTTATGTCACGTGGTATTTTCGTGGTCCATAAACACGAGCAAGCAATGGGCCCTTCCGTGCCAAAGGCTGGTTTGGCACACTTTAAAATGGCTTTTTGAAATCAATAACACGAGTCATCAGCTGCATCCCAAGGCTCCCAAAAGCTGGCAAAAATAAGGGAAAAAACAACATTGGGTGCACGGCTATAGTAATACAAAAAATATATACAGGCGATGGCAAAGGGAGAGTAAAGGAGAAAAAATAAGAGGGAAATTGGAAGCCATTGACACGAAGATGTGTCTGATATCGACAAGTGAAGATATGATGGGCCAAAGGGCTTGTGCCGCGCAGCCACCGCCCAAATGGCAAACCAAGAAATTGCGCTCACATCTACAGTATATATATAATAGTGTAGGCCCATTTGCCACTTTGGTCCACAATCGAGTCTCGCGTATCGATTTCTCAACTCGCTTTTCGTCACATGCCCATTACACATCTTTTATATCTATGCAACATGGCGTCCAATCACAATCAAAATCTATCCAGTGCAATGCAACGCCTCAATGAACCACAGAAACCAATGTTTATCTCGCAACCTACTTCTCCTTTCATGGTATATGTATGTATGTCAACTTAAACCCAAGTACTACTTATTCCTATCATACTTAAAGAAATCAGATTATCAGCATATGGCTATTTGGAATATTAATATACAGTGGTCTCTGAATAGACAAAATGAACTTGGAAAGTGTCTATAACTAAACCAACGAGAGAAGAACCAGGGGCGTGGTTTGCCCCACCCCTTTCATTCAAATTGACGAATGAAATGCAATGATGTATTTGCGATCGCCTTCTCCTGGCTAGTGATCGCCTACACGAAGCCGCCATTTTGTGTTGGATTCTATCGGCAACGAAAGCACCTGGCCAAACAAATGCACAAGCAATTTTTCCTGATTGGGTCATTTTTAGCCCCTCCCATTGTTCTTCTCTTGTTGGTGGAATTATAACTGCAAATGCTGTCATATTTTTTAAATAAAGATTCCAAGACTTTCGAAGAAGAACCGAAGATTTCGCAACAATTGGCTCGATATGCGTACAGTGTCATGCATTTGCATTAATTTACTGGAGCGAGTAACATATTCATATATTGTTATCGAGATTGAGTTTTGTCAAGTGTGCAAGATGACTAAGCAACGTATGCAAACATGACGTCGGTGGAGAGAAACTTTGTTGCTGCTCTCAACACAACGTTAAGAAAAGGAGGGACACGAGGAAAAAAAAATCACAAACAAACTATACAAAGGCTGCTGGGCTTGAAGCAATCAAAAGCCAGCATGCTTGATTAAACGCGGTGCACAGCATTCAACGCTTCAAATGAAACTCTAAATATGCGCAAAGAAATCCGTAGGCGATAATGTACACAAGCTGACATAAATAAACACCTCCCAAAACTGCATAACTATCCTTCGTCTTTCATCCAAACCACTCCAATAAACGCATTAAACTATATAAATAGTCTTCTCCTCCTCCTCCATCACTACACCATGTTAAGCCAATCAGTTCAGTTGCATTTCACTATTATGTACCTTCAAACGTAGAAGAAATATTACCTATAGTTCATTCAAAATAAGTTGAGAAAAAAGGCGTGGCCATATTCGAAGCTTATTGGATAGCGAAAACCACGTGATACGTGGGCGTGAGTAGCAGCATAGATTCCGATGTGTTGATTGGCAGCAGAAACCACAAGACAAGCCCTTTTTCAATGTAGCCAATCGCGAGCACCGCTTATGCCACGCCTTTTTTCTCAACTTCTTTTGAATGGATTATACATTATTTCGGTGCATGAATTCCGTTTACTTGGGACACATAATAAACAATAGTCAATACAAAACAAAAGGCTCAATTAACCGAAATGCAATTATCCTTATTGAGGGCAGGATTACATTCAAAATAATTCATTAAATATATTTAGGCTTTGGCAGGTTGCCCAATGCTAACATAAAAGAAACACAACGAGGCCTAATTCAGTACATTAAAAGCTTGAATTTAAAAATCGAGCCAAATAATGATTATAATTTCCCAAATTTCTTCAACTTGTCTGAAATGGAACTTCGATGATATCGTGTCAATTTAAGGGAATCAATAGATATAAGAGATGAGTAGATTACACGGTAATTGTATATTAGTGTTCTTGTTTAGCAAGTTATAGGTATTATTGCGACAACTATTTTCTTTGCAATTTGCGGCATTTTCATCAAACAGAGCAAAAATGCAATTTGCAAATTTTGTATTGATTTCCGATCCATGTTGGGAGGCTGAAACGATCAGACACCCACTGTTTAACTGCCAGCAAATTGCTATTTGTCCAAGGGCGAGATGGATGATTAGCTTCTATGCATAGCACGAGTTCACACTCCGATATATTGAGTGGGAGATCAATAAAGCAATTTTAAAATTGAATTTATTTTGTTGATTAGATAATACGCTGAACTTCCAAATAAAACTATTTGTATTTTTGAAGAAAATAATCAAAAATCTATTGAAGCATGATGTCATGCATTTAGACTGCAAAGTTAGTTTCTGACTAAACTTATTAAACCTCTCAAGCATATAATCCTAATTGTTAAGATTCTGAATGAACCAGAACAAAATTTGGCTAAAATGCGATTGTAACTTGTATATAGTCATGACTTTTATGTAAACTTAATTAGAATCACTGCAACTGTGAATGCAAACCGACAATGCACTGTATAAATAGACAATTTTGAAGATCATGCAACACATTTCATAACTTTTGTGACATCAATAAGAAAGTCTTAATGCGGTGGAAGTGCGGCTGGGGGAATGTAAGGTCAAATACAGAAGCTTAATTATATTTGGAAATGCCTATAGGTCTTGCAGAATGGCAATACACATTTCAAGTGGCTCAGGATAATTAATTAACGGGAAGTAATTAAGAAAAACAAGCGCAGAGGTGCTGTCAAAACGAATTTAAAGAGTTATTGATCGGACGCAAGCCTTGCTCAGAATGAAAGTAGAAGTCTTATTTATAAGGAGAAAGAAGGGAGAGAGCTGCGTGTGCATTGAGCTAAGAAAAGGAAATGAAGGAAGGAAGGATGCAAGTCAGTGCATTTCCATAGATATTAACGCCGAAAGAAAAGGGAATATAATTAATGCGACATGCAGCGCCAACGGCCATCGAGGAAACTATATAATTACGCCCCAATGGGAAACGGACAAACAAGTGGCAAGAAACTTTGGAAATTGCGTTTTTCCTTCTTAAACACAATTACATAAGTGCAGTTAATTGAAACGGTTGATTGCATGTCCATTAAGTAGGCAGAACAGACTGTTTGCTCTAAGCTTCACTATTAACATTTGAGACAAAAGTTGAGAGCGCAAATTTAAATTGCGACAGTTTCTTTTTGTTAATACAAAAAGTGAATTTTGTTCAGAAATGTAGGCTTATTACTGTTGCACATGGAAGGAAATTAAAACTAGTTGGCAGTCAAATTCAGAGCAATAAGCGTCTGTGATTGGCTGCAACTTGTCGCATGGATATCTATTGATATATAAAATGACCTGCACAAACCGTTGTCTGCACATCACTTGGGAACGGCTCCACCGATTTCGATAATTTATGGCGGGTTGTGTTCGTCCCACACAGGACAAGGTTCGTAGACCAAAGACCCTAACATTCCTACCCCAAAGGGGTTAGAAATTTCGGATACAAGTTGGCCGCCTGTATCACGGCAGAAAACATGGCGGTCCTGCTGCAGCCGCAAGTTCATGGGCGGGGTCGGGAACTTGGGCAGAGCCCGCCATTATCGATCACATCGCCGGTTATCGATGCCAACCCAGTTCGTGAACACGGAATGACCAAAAACATTGTCCACCACATGGCGCTACGGTGACATGAAACCTTACAAAATGATTCCGTCGCATGAATTCCATCCCCACCAAATCACTCCAAACCAATGGATACCAGAAACACAATTCAGCCACAGCAATGCGTGGCCAGGTCTCGACTTGCAGACATTAATTGTAACAGTTATGTGCCAATCACAAGAATTGTTACAGACCTTATAGCACCACCCACTTGAGGTCCAATTAAGCCTACTAACAAACGGTCACCACCCAGAACGTACAAGATGGATAAATCCAAACATCCAAATACAAGTTGATGTTGCATTTGTAATAATTAGCCATTGCCTGATTAATATTTAGGTGGACAATTCCAGTAATTTTTATGCATAACTGGACAGTGTTTTACTGAAACCCAAAACAATGTTCATTTATTGGTAAAATATTATTAAATTCCATTTCTGCTGAATACATTTTGACTTGTTAGATATTAAAATCAATAAACCATTTAATTTTCCGAGAGAACAAAGAAAGGGAGTTTAATTCGCTGTGGCAATATCAGTTCTTTTTTTCTTAAATCTTAACAGTTGAGTTTGTGACACAAATTGATGTGCCTCAGTCTTAAATTACGAGCCAACTTATTTCGACTTGAAAATGTTGGCAGCATCACATGGGTTGCGACAAGTTTCAATTACCACTAGACAAGAACTCATTTCCACGCTTTGCAAGACCCTTTTATAAGTAGATGAGATTTAGTTGTACGGAAACAAGTCACAGCACACACATGCATTTGTAAGTATATATACGCAGGAAAACATAAAACATTTTCATATCGCATAGCCATATAATGCTCCCCCTTTTTCAAAAATTGCGAGAATGAAGAGAAAAAAAAAGTGGAAAAATAAGGCATGAGAGTCGTTAAGTCGAGAAGTTCATTTGGCACCTCGAGCTTCAACTTCTCAACAGCTGCTTCTGATATTTGCCAGCACAGATGGTCCTATATGCCCTACGTTTACAGATCCATCACAAAAAAGCACACTTACAGGCGTTTATATATGAACCAAAAACCCCAGTTATATACAAGGGGAAAAAATAGCCATGATTTTGCTCCGGCAACAAAACAAACTATATCAACACCATCATTACGAAATCTGTAAGAATTTTCAAATTCACCGACTAAAATATTATTACCTATAAGCAAAGAAAGAACTATACATATGTATGTAGCCCAATCCATGGTGGATAAATGTCAAGAGTTGACTTAATTCAGAGTTTCATATTGCACAGAATGTTGGATGTGGCACAAACCAAAAAAAGATGGTTATCGGTGAACATAATAAGTATGATGTCATTTATAGATAAGGTATAGGAAAATGGGTGCTCGGTTGCAGTGCGACTTGCATGTATCATTTGCTATCAGCATTTGTTGACCGCGAAACAGAAACGAGTAATTTCATGCGCAGATTAAATTGATGATGATGTCAAAACTCACGAATATTGCGCGTTATGATTATACACTAGAATTTATATCATAAATCGCATTCATCGATGCGTGCACCTCGCTGTAGCTATGTATATTCATATGTGAACAATGTATATATAGCCAGCACAATTATTGTTGTCACCAGGTCCAAATTGATGGATCATTCGCTTCCGTGATCGCAATTACAACATGATCCCAAAAGACGATGTTGAAAAAAGAGGGAAAAACTCTCACTCACCATCATCAAGTGCATGAAAATAAAAAGCCTATACTTCATATTAATAGCCAGCCATAGAAATTAATCCCACCTAGAGAGTTGCCATGACATGCAAGTAAAACCTCGTTCACAAATCAGTCAACAAGTGCATGGTAATTTTTCTAGATTGCAAAACGCCAGAAGAGGACACAATACATAGGAAAATCCAGTGACTTGGCAAAAGATTTAAACAGATTTGAGCTTTCATGAGCCTAATAAGCTCATAGCATACGTTCATTTTGCTACGTCAATGCTCAGTAGATGATATCATTTGGCAAAGTAATTCAGTTTTTTCGATTATACAGTATGCCTTATTTGATTCATACATTAATTACTTATTTATATTTATTTGTAGAAAACATTAATTGATGTAATCTGAAAAAGTACATAGAGAAAAGATTGGGAATTTTAATAACATCTCATATTTTTAGTGTGCTACACAGTCGGATCACCCAGAGGACATATTACCTATGTATACATTTGCTTCTACATTGGAGGAAATATTTCCTTGCACAATGACTACATGATACAGTAATAGTATCTGTTCTAATATTATTTATTTGTCGAGAAATTTGATTTAATACTCACGCTATAAAATACTGCTCAAGGGGTATTTGCATCTCATTTTTATATTGTATGGGATAGAGCAACAATCGCAAATCGCATTTGAAGTAAGTAGGCAGTTTGTCGTGACATATTTCAATCTGAGAACAATAGTATACGTATGTCCCATGAGAAAAAAAATGCAATATCCCTGTACTGAAAAGTTTCACAACTGCAGCAAACGATGCAACTTATAATAAGGTGCGAGGAAGACGACAGATAAGGAAACAAAAAATACATTTTTTTTAAAAAAAATTGGGAAGCTCAGCATAAAAGTGCCCCATTTTTATATGCAAATCTCAAAATTAAGAAATGGGGCAAATGTAGCTATAGCCAGCCAGACCTTCATCCAGCAACAAATCTGAAAAAATGAGAATGGTTTTTACTTTCGTCAATCTTTAAATCTCCCGAATTCATATAGAATGCAGAAGGAGGGGAGGAAGGGAAAAGTATTCAATGTTTAGGTTGGGTAAAGAGAAAAGGGGAGTGTTGAGGGTGCAAGGGGGTAAAAGGATCACCTACCACCGCCCTTCATTTTACGACGTTTTCTCCATTCAACTTACAGAGTTTTCTGGATGCTGTGCATTCGCCAGATTAAAATCGCACGACATTTAAAGAAAGTAAAGGAAGGAAAAAGCAATAAGAAGCCAAGCACCATCACTCGCAAACGTCAGGATCTTGCCAAATCCCCTTTCAGGTTACATCATATACAGATGGCCTCTTAATGCAACACTTTCCGTTTCTTGAGAAAAATTTCCTACAGTTTAATAATACGGAGAACTTTTTTGAATTGAGAAAGAGAGAGAAATGAAGTTGCACGTACGTGATGCTAGGTGATCAGCCAGATATAATAAGGGGATTGAAATTCAATCACTATTAAGAAGTGCTGCGAATGCTTTAACGATAATGTGGGATTTTTGGCGTGCAATTCAAAAGGTAATTTATATTCTGATTGAGATGTATTTACGAGCGGCAAGTGTCAGTTAGTAGGGCTATAGGAAAGTGAGCAGTTTTCACGCAAGAATCGTATCAACACCCATGAACTGGATCCAGGCCATTAAGTTTTCACAGGCCAGGTTGCAATTTGAGTAAGCGATATCGTGTTTATGATCCGGGTCGTGAAAATGAGAGTATACCACGTTGCCAAAGTGGCAAGAAATGTGGGCAAAATACTCAGCTACTACTCCATATGCAACAAAAGGAATTGTCAGCAAACTTGAATTTATATAGGACATTAAATTCAGGCAAGATATTGCAAATTATTTGAAAAATATAATTATAATATGTAATTGACAAATGTCCAAAAGCTGATCCAGGGTTCAGGAAGTTTCCAGCTAGTCTAGAAGCTAGAACACAATTCAGAGAATTAAATTCGTTTATAATAATATTGTTTGCTTGAAAATATTCAATGTTCAGACATTCCTGCTGCATTATTTCCCAGCTATTTGTCTGACTATTTCTCTGCTTTAGATTGTTTTTTTCCGGGTCATTGCCGTAACTTAGAAATAAAATAATATTGGTGATCTCACTTGATATTTAAGTATACAGCATCTAAAATCGGAAGAAATATTATATGGATTTATCGAGCTCATGTTTGAACAAAAGCCAAAAGTGAAATTACATTTCTAATTAGTTGCGAAATATTATATTGCTATTTTATAACACGAAAAGCGCACATGACAATAATAAAGTTTACAGTTAATGTGCAATTAAAATGCTGTTTTAATTTCCCACGGAAAGGCATTGACGTTGCAAAACTGCTTTTATAATGAACATTAAATAATAAAATGAAGGAAGTAAAACATAAAAGTGGTTTGTCAGCAGCTCAAGTACAAAATGTAAATTTCATGCCACATATATGTATATATGTACTGTGGTATAAACAGAGTTGGTTTGAGAAATTTTACACCCGCACTTATAGGTCACAAAAACAAATTGAACGATGGCAATGAATCGATAGTGAAGAAATAAAGCAAAAAAAAAATAACATCACAGGGCGTTTGTTGTTCACTGGATGACTCCATTTGCTCAATGTTTATACCGTTCAATACACAAATTGCACGCAAAGCCAACGAAATAGCTCCAAGTCACGCTAATAAGAGTGGAAAAATGCCAACCTGATCTTATTTGCCAAATTCATTCATGCCAAAAATTTATTACGCCATTATTTTCAAAAACGTATTGCTTGAACTTGCCAAACGCAAATACTGAATCTTAAAATCATCTATAATATCGAAAATGCAATAAGATCCCAATTTTAAAGGCCAATAAACGCAATACACATCCTATGTAAGTAAAAAATCTATATACTGTATACTCGTACCTAGCAGATTACCCTATTTATATAGTGTAAATAAAACGCTTTACTCAAGTGCTCAATTCCATATTCAAAATATTACTGCAATGGGCTTCATGCAGGTAAACCAGAAAAAACATGTGTATGTAACCTATTAAAATAATGTATCCTTAAAATTGTTGGCAACAAAATGCGTGTGGAGAATAATAAAAAAGCTAAATGTTAAACATTTTGATAAAGATTTTTAAATTGATTTATAAAAGCGCTTAGAAGGATTTTCAAAATGATATACATAGTATGTATATCGTGATGTGTTTCTTACTACACTTGGGCTTTGATATTACCATGAGATGATCAGAGTACAAACTTTTACAGCATTACAATTAAACAACATGATTGCAAAACAATTTCCAATATCAATCGCACATTGAAAATGATTTTAAAGCTTTGATGTTCACATTAGAAATGTAACATAGTACTCGGCATCTACACAAAACACAGTAAAAGAAAAGTGAATCTTCCAGAATAAAAGTACAGTACACCATAGAGTCTTTTTATTAGCTGCATGAGTAAATAAGAGAGCTGAGTAAAATTCCATCCACCACCACCAACATACAATCTCGTTTTCTCTGTGGAACTGAATCAAATATTTACTACCATAGTTAAATTTGTGGTAAACTTTCTCCTGGAATTCATGTGAATATTGATGCTGAGAAAAAAAAATATACACTTAGCCTCAGGTCAAGAAATACAAGTTGGTTTTTGAATGGGGATATAAGAAATAAAGGATGCAGAATAAGAAGCTGGAGAAGGAAAGGAGGAAGAGGATGATAAAAAAAAAGGAAAATGGAAAAAGCATGGGTTGTTCAAGCCTATGTGGACAGGAAATGACAATTTGATTTTGGTCAATAAGTTACCCGAAACGATGGAGTAAACAATAAAAGAACAGGAAAAGCAAAAGTCTTCGTATTACATGACAGGAAAACGGCAAACAAGAAAAATACAAGGGAAGGATCAAGTTACAGAGAGGACAAAAGAGGGGGCTGCTCAAGATATCGGTACATAAAGGAGGCGACTGAGAAAACGATTTTCTCCAATGATCAGATAATGCCTCAAGATAATGTTACTCTTTGTCCGAAATTTCTAATAGATATTTTCGAAGGGGAAGTAAATATCTCCGGGAAATAAACTTTTGATATACTCAATACAATAGGTTTCATCACAATAGTACAGGTCACAGAAACTGAACTAAAATCTCAATAGCACACGTACCTGCATTTTTCATAGCAGATTGCCTAGCAATGTTTATTCAATTATAACTGTATATAACCAAAACTGACGTAAATATTTTCGTTTTTTTTGTGCCACAGGGGCAATCAATTTAATAGATAGAAGCAATCCAGTTTTGATGCAATCCACATGATACAGTGCATGTTATCAAATCTAATAGAAGACTGTGCGCAGTTCAGTTCAGTTCAGTTCAATGAGTAGTGCTTTGCAAATGTCATATCAACAAAGCAATGATGTGTGTATATTTGTGCAAATAGACAAAGCTGGAAGTGCGTATAGCAAATGACAAAAAATAGAAATAAGGCCGGTGCGAGTTTAGTGTGCTCATGCGCAATAGTGCTGTTGTTCGGCGGAGAAGCCAAGCCTAAAAGCGACCCTGCGGCAAGGAGAAGTAGGCAAACAGCGACCCTTTCTGCAATTGCTATGCGGCTATACATATCGTGTAGCCTGCAGCAAATCCAAATCCCCCCCAATGCGAAAAGCATGAACTGAGGCTAGGTGCACACTGCAAACAGCCGGAAATATCCTCGTTGCAGGGGTGTACGTGCGCCCGGAAACAGCAAAGAGAATCCCCCTGTGGCGGAAAAATCCGGAAACAGCCTATCTTTTCTGTATACTAGGTACCCCGCAAGCGAAAGTCCTCTTTAAAAAATATATACCGTACTTGTGTGCATCGGTAAGCATGCTAATTTGCGACCAGATACATTTTCTCACTGATTTTCTACTTTGGCAGTTGTTGAAAAATTCAATTTACAATTTGATTATTCAAAGAGTGATTCATGAAAAGATCTGCAATCTGAAATGACATCGGACCTATTGATTTTTTTTTTAAGACATGCGTTTTTATTTTCCAACATTTCAACTTTTCTCATTACATGAACATACTTTTTTTTTGAGGGGGCGAGACAAAACCAGATCATCTTGGAAAGATTAGTCAATGTCGAGCATAAACCAGGAATTCATGCAAATCACCTTAATTAGCTCCGCATTAATTACCAAGTTAATCTAAGTTTAATCTCATATATGGGCTTTTTATTTACAAATTATCTCTGACAGTTTAAAGAAAATAAAAGCAAATGCTTATTTCACACAGAAACTTCATGGTCTTCT
>WWPM01021898.1:0-18133 GCA_023279145.1 Glomeris maerens
AAATTGTCTCAGTTGAAAAAGTGGTCGCGAGAAAACAAACAGCCACCGCTGTAAGTACCATTTCTTGTTTTAATTTTGAGGAATAAGGCTCGCAATTGATATTAATTAAAACATATTCTTTGTTTGAATTCAGACTAAACTTGACGCAAATGAAAGATTCCTATGTAATCTCAAGATACATAGACAACCCGTTGCTTATTGGCCGCAAGAAATTCGATCTTCGCATTTACGTATTGGTCACTTCATTCCGTCCACTCAAGTGTTACATGTAAAAACTGAATATTAATTCCGTATCTTATTGTGTTAATTTTAATGAAATAACTATTTGAATTTTGCAGCTATCGATTGGGATTTTGCCGATTTTGCACCGTAAAATACGATGCTAATGTCAGTGAAATAGACAATATGTTCATTCATCTGACCAATGTCTCCATTCAGAAACATGGTGTAAGCTTCATATAGTGTCTGTAAAACATTTGGTAATTGTTCGAAATCCAAAATAACCGCCATTATTTTCGCCAATATATTCTCAATTAGGATGAATATAATGGGCTACATGGTGGAAAATGGTCGCTGAAAAATCTAAGACTTCATTTGGAAGGGGTAAAAGGCAAAGAGGTATAGTTTTCACTGAGATTAGTTGAAATTAGCACATTTTCGAACTGAAATACGGATAAAGTTCCAATATTGGACCTATTTTTAATTATTATACGCTCTAAGTAATGAATGTTTCAATTTTGTTATTTATAAATTAGTTTGACTTAAGTGATGATTTAAAATTCCAGATAACAGAGAAATTATTTGAAGATATTTACTGGTTGACTGTCCATTCCTTGAAAGCAGTTGCAGTGAGTAACATTGTTAGCTAGACAACATATTAATTAATTAAAATTAATAATATATGTAATTTGAAAAGACCGGAAAGAAATTAATATACACTTTAATTATTATTTTTACGATAGGGTGCCATTGTGAATGACAGACATTGCTTTGAATGTTATGGGTAAGTTTATTCAGAATCATTGTAATTTAATTGATATATAGCTTAATTGTTTGTTACTTTATAGATAATAGTTATGAAGTTTGTTTTTTGCATTTTAGGTACGACATAATCATCGATCAAAACCTGAAGCCGTGGCTCGTTGAGGTATTAATTAAATTGAATGCAGTCACTTAATAATTGTGTTTCTTCTTTACAAATTAGGAATTAATACATATTAATGTTCAAAAACTATTTATGCACAGGTTAATGCTTCGCCATCGTTGACGGCGACAACGGCCAACGACCGCATACTCAAATACAAACTCATTTCGGATATTATAAATATTGTCTGCCCAAAGAACGAACTCCCAGAGTAATGATATTTAATTTCCTTTTCTGTACAATGCAAATTCAAATAATTGTTTATGCTTTACAGCGTTCGGAAGCCGCGACCTCCCAGTTCAGATGACCTGGGACATTTTGAGCTTCTGTAAGTCACTTTCAATCTGGGCAATTAATAATATGATATTAATGTGTATTTTGATATATTAGGTACGATGAGGAACAAGCTCAGAGTACTTCTTCTATCGAAATACCGCGGCTCGCTTCTGCGTCCAGTTGGCGGCCGAAACGAAACTGTTGGTCAGCGTGCCGAAATAAGGTCTTAAACGGGAGAATCTCCGCTCTTCCTCGTTGGAAATAACTTAATTAGCATAGATGGAATTTAAAATTAATTATTTCCCTTTATATTAGTTGGGAAAATATAGTTCCGCGGCCCCTAAATTGCAATGTTCCATCGCAATATATACAGGGTGTAGCAGAATTACAGGGGTTCATAGGAACTTTGTCTTGTTTTCATGCAGGGAAGGCACCCTGAAAGTTTGTCCCCTGAATTGTGAAACACCCTGTATAATTACAGTATTTATTTCATTCAAACTTTCTTAAATAAAAACATCCGTCGAGGCGGATTTGAACCACCGACCTATGGATAACAACTACAGAACTACAGTCCACCGCTCTACCAACTGAGCTATCGACGGAACACGAGAATTAAGCTACTTTACAATGTTTTTATAATTTTAAAAGTACAATGACCGCAATTCCACTAAGAAACCCATGTAACCAATCGCAAAGTTAATACTGACAACGTTAGATGGCGCCACTGCATGCAATTAGTTTCGTCACTTTAAAGTTCAAAAACTTGGCCTGAGTGAACGTGTTGTGGCATTCTGTGTATTAAATTCATTTTACATCCGCGACCAACTAAATTACTTTATTTCTTAAGGCAAATAATATAATTTCCGCGGGAAACAATTTGCGAAACTACAGTATATGGCAGATTTATCGAGTTATCCGATTTCATCCGCTGTTCAGCGATTTTTGGTTGACTGTAGTAGTTGCTTATGAAAGCCACTAGGGCGGCGACACGTTCTACGCCCAACTCCTATATATGATTTTGCCCAATGCGTTGTGAAGAAGAAACCGGTGAGTGATGTGATTGGCTATCGCGGCTGTGCCCCGCCCGTTCGCCCCGATTTGAAAATCCTTAATGTAAGTTTGGCGTCGGTTGTTGGCGGTGACCTGTGATTGAAGTTCAGTATTCCATCAACGGTTTTCTTGATTTACTATATTGAATTGAAGTTTTTTGGCAATGGATGTGCCTACGTCAGAGTGTACACCGAAGCAGCCATTTTCGGTAATCGGTCCGAGTAATAATATTGTGCCGTTGAGCGCAACAAAGATCCGGGCTCCGTCCAAATTGGTGACTCCGTCCGCTGTGAAAAGACCGGCAACAATTCCAACGGTAATTCTACATTTTACGCTTATTTTTTGAAAAGATTTTGTACAACTTGTACATTTACAGTTCACCGAAGTTGAAATGAAACGTGCAAAAGTGATCACCGAGACTGTTGCATCGGAAAGTGCCCCAGCACCCAAGAAACATGCCCCATCATCGGCATTGGCAAGAACTAAATCACTCGCATCACTAGCTTCTTCAAGGACAAATCAAAATGTGGTACCTACGAGTCGTGTCTCGCGAACAGGTCCTTACTTTACTAATTTTTGTGAAAAATACATTGTATATTAAGAAATAGAAATGTTATCAGTTGATTTTCCAGATTCATTCATTATTCTTAATTGCGACAATTCCTTCTTCATTATTGTTATTTATGCTGAATATTTCTGCAATATTTGATGAAAAGAACAGGCTTCATTATCCTATTTTAGCCGGGAATCCCGGGATGAAAAGCGCAGCGAGTTTGGCTTCCATCGCAAGCGCAGTGAAGATGGAGACAATGAAGAGCACATGTAGTGTATCGATTGATAAAATTATGTCTCGTAAAAACTACAGAATTTATTGTATCAATTATTTTGTATTGGCCAATGAAAAATGAAGCGAACCTTTCGATGCTGCCGCCGATGGCAAGACCGAAGCCGAAACGGTTGCCGACCGATATCAAAGGCAGACTAGAAGATCTAGAAAAGAATCTCGGGTCGCAAAGCAGAGATAATAAGGAGTTGGAGAAGAGACTCACAGATTTGGAGAATATGAACAAATACCTTAGTGAAACTGTAGCCACCAAGGAGACCGCTAATCAATCCGTGTCGCAGCAGTTGGAAGATGTCATCAGAATTAATAGGTGATTGTCTTTTTAAGCAAGCAATGAACAGAATACGTTCTTATGCACTATTTGTAAATTAATGGATACGCTTTTATAATAAATAGATATTGTTGTGTGGGCTCATTTTTGTCAAATTAAGTATTTTCAAAATAATAAGGTGAAAATTTGTCTATTTGTCAGAGAGAAAGACAGCAATTTTGAAGATGCAACAGTAAAATATAATCAGCGGATTATCGAGTTGGAAAACCAGAAAGGCACGATGCAGAGAGAAATGCAGAGATTGAGATCCGACTTGGAAGCGAGTTATGCCGAGAACTCGGGTTTAAAAGTTGCAATCGCCGAACTATCCAGCTCCCAAGCTGGTATCAGCATTGAACTTTCCGCATGCAAGGTATAAATTAAACAATATTTGTAAACTAAGATATCAATTATCAAACTAACATTGCAACTTACTTTTACAGGCCGAGAACGATAATTTGCGCTCATCATTAGAGCATTACAAGAATAACAATGGCGAACAAAAACGGGAAATCGAAAACTTGAACGATAAATTACGGAGGGACGAAGAGATCCGTAGGCAAATGCACAATACTATCCAAGAATTAAAAGTATTTGGTTTTTATTTTACAGTACTTGTATAACGTGCTATGAATAGTAATGAAATGGAATTTTGGGAAATAGGGAAACATCCGCGTATTTTGCCGCGCACGGCCCGTTTTAAAAGACTCCAATCAGGAGATATGTTCGTTAAAGTTCACGGATCCCGAAGAAAAATGCATTGAAGTCATAGATGTAAAAGCGATCGTTGCGTGTGAGAGGTTACCGTGTTAGTTGAGATTACTAATTATTAATTTTGCATTTTATTTACTAATTTAGAGTTCGAACCCAAAAAAACAGCAATCGCACCAATTTTCGTTCGATCGCGTTTTTGTGCCGACGAGTACCCAAGAGGATGTTTTTGCAGAAATATCTCAACTGGTTCAAGTTAGTATTCATGTATTTCAGATATCACTATGCGTAATACATTATAAAGATACATGTGTTTCAGCTCGTTATCAGGTGTTAACGGTTAGGTCAAATTCAGAATAATAACCAATCACCAAGCATAGGTTCAAAGGCATAATACCGTAAATCCGCGACGATAAGCCCGGGCTTATTTTTTATAATTTTTCTTTTTTGACCCGGCTAATTTACGAGACCGGCGTATTCTCGAGACAGGCTTATTCTATAAATCCAACATTTTAATAATGCATTGTGTAATTTCAGAGCGCGTTGGATGGGTACAACGTATGTATATTTGCGTACGGACAAACCGGTTCGGGAAAAACTTATACGATGGAAGGACCGCCTGGATCAACACCGTCAACTGGCAACGACATCGGAATGATTTCCCGCTCCGTAACCCAGATTTTTTCGACTGCCAAAATACTCCGTGAGAAAGGATGGACTGTGAGAATGATTCCTAATCATCAAATCCTCTTCAGATTTGCAACCAATCAGATAAATGGCATTTTTGCGAACTAATTTCAGTACACGATGGAAGCGGCGTTTCTGGAAATTTACAACGAGACTTTGAGGAATTTACTGGATGATGATAACAATAAGAAATACGAGATCCGCTTACTGAATAATCACAGTTCGGAAATCTACGTCACCAACCTTGAACCCGTAGTTGTGCATTCAGAATCAGAGGTTTAATTCCCACAATTTTTTTCCCATTTTATACTGTGCAGTATTAATAATAGTAATTATAATTGATTTGATTACATTCCGATTTTCCAGGTTCACAGTCTTATGATGCGAGCGCAGAGTAACCGGTCCATAGCGGCCACGAAATGCAACGAAAGGTCCTCGCGCTCGCATTATATTTTCCAACTGAAGCTAACGGGAAAAAACAATATAACCGGAACCTCTTGCCAAGGTAATATGTTATTTAGTTAATTTTGATTGGTTGGCATTTAATTATGTCGCTGAATTTAATAACAAAGTTACATAAATATAGTTTTTGTTTCTTCAAATTTATCGTTTGGTTTTAAAATTAATTCCAATTAAAAATGAGTTGATCTTAGTTACTAAATAACCCCTATTTAATAATATTTGTCCCCAAAAGTATAAGATAAGGAGAGTTCGGGTTTTACTTCCCTTCCCTCACAATGTAAAGTTATTTTATGCCAGTAATGAAAAATATAGCAATTAATTAAAATAACAATGTAAAACTTTCAAACGAGACTGATATTGTTTGATTTTTAGGAACTTTGCATTTGGTTGACTTGGCGGGAAGCGAAAGGGTTAAAGAATCCGGTTCGCAAGGGGAAAGACTCAGCGAAGCAAAGAATATCAATAAGTCCCTCAGTAATTTGGGGAACGTAATAATGGCTCTGTCTCAAAACGTAATTCATACATTATTTGAAATTTCGCCGTAAGCTTGCGATTCCAAATACATGTTGCATGTTTTGCATTTCTTACAGGGCCAACACATTCCCTACCGCAATTCTAAACTCACTTTTCTACTCATGAACAGCCTGGGTGGAAATAGTAAGACGTTGATGTTTGTGAACGTTTCGCCTGACACGGATCACGTCAGCGAAACTCTTAACTCGCTTCGGTTTGCCGCAAAGGTGACTATTTTACTATTATGTACTATTGTAGAGTATACTTTATTGATGCTAAAATATATTTTTGTTTATTTCAAACAGGTAAACCAATGTAATATTGGGACGGTGCGCAAGAAGAATTTATCCATTTAGTCCACGCTGTTGTATAAGTTACTGTATAGTTATTTAACTTGGTTTTTAATTAAGTGGAGATTTTATTTGCAGGATGCAACTGTGTATTTTACTTTACGCTGAGCACGTTATTGCAATTTGGTAAGCTCGTTTTATACATGGTAATACAATTGTATAAAGGTTTTTGGATCCAATGCCAAGTTTTGCTTTCAATTATATTAATTATTGGAGTGTTTTCTTTATGAAATAAACGATCTGAAAGAAATTTTGACACAATTAAAAGTCAAATATCAGACTAGCTAACACACCGGTTAGTAAATAAAATAATGTTTTCCCATCCAAATATTGGACAATTTTCAATAGCAAATGTGAATTCACTACCTAATAACCCATTTCTCAATAATCTATTCAAGTAACTATATTTCAGTAGGACCCTTCATGTTCATTCTTTATTAGATAAGTGATTTCCACATATCCTGAAATAGGACAAAATTATTAAATAAGTACAGTAGAGTCCCGGTTATCCGATGCTCCGTGTTAACCGCGGTGCATGTCACAACCGAGGGCTCCGTGTTAACCGCGATATCACCGCGGTTAACACGGAAATACTCGGATAAACCGGTCGGATAAGCCGAACTTTGGACGACCGGCAGCGTTTTGCCACGCCCAACAAAGACTCAGTTGCTCTTTAGACAACAGAGGCAAAATGTAAATAAGTTTACACATGTAAAGCACATTCATTTTCGTATATATGAACAGTACGTAGTACGTACAGTGCGCGTAAATCGTAAAAAAATAATAATTGGGCGATGCTCCGTGTTATCCGCCGAATTGATTATCCGCGGAAGGCTGAGCCCCGACCCCCCGCGGATAATCGAGACTCTACTGTAGCTATATTTAGAAGTTTAAATGAGTCTTGTGAAACTTTATTGTATAAAATGTATAAAACAAATTGTACATCTCATTGATTGAAACACCAGAAAGGCAAGAAACTCGTTCCAAAGAATTGGTGGCCCTAAAAAGGGCCGTTTTTTGTTTGTTTATCGCCGGGAAAATTTACTTCTTCTCGGTCTTCTTCGGCAGCAAAACTGCTTGGATGTTTGGTAATACACCGCCCTGTGCGATGGTCACACCGGAAAGCAGCTTGTTCAATTCTTCGTCGTTTCTTATGGCCAACTGCAGATGTCTAGGGATGATCCTAGTTTTCTTGTTGTCCCTTGCCGCATTTCCCGCCAACTCCAGTACCTCAGCCGCCAAATACTCCATTACTGCGGCCAAATAGACCGGAGCTCCGGCACCTACTCGTTCCCCGTAGTTTCCCTTTCTAAGCAGACGATGGATTCTGCCTACTGGGAACTGCAATCCTGCCCTTGACGAACGAGTCTTGCTCTTTCCCTTCACCTTTCCTCCTTTTCCACGGCCAGACATATTTCACCCTTCGGTAATAACACTACGAATCGATAACGCAGACACTAACGCGTACAGCAATACAAGTAGCTTTCCTGGTGCAAAGACCGATGCTTTTATATAGGATACTCTTCGGATTCTCAGAACGACCAATCAGTGCGCGCTATTCGCGCACCAATCGCGCCGCTGGCGCGTTCTAATTGGTCGATCGCGATTTCGGCGGGAAACGTCCCGTATAAAAGACAACGCCGAGGAATTGCAGCC
This sequence comes from Glomeris maerens, assembly GCA_023279145.1. NCBI lineage: Eukaryota > Metazoa > Arthropoda > Diplopoda > Glomerida > Glomeridae > Glomeris > Glomeris maerens. The sequence continues at coordinate 8,004 of WWPM01021898.1, forward strand.
ATAGCTATAGAGAGAGTTATTCGTTTTCTATAAGCGTTTCGAGAGAAGATGGCTAGAACCAAGCAAACGGCGCGTAAATCTACGGGAGGAAAGGCCCCAAGGAAGCAGTTGGCTACCAAGGCTGCTCGTAAAAGTGCCCCGGCTACCGGTGGTGTCAAGAAGCCCCATCGTTACCGTCCTGGAACAGTAGCTTTGAGAGAGATCAGACGTTACCAAAAGTCCACCGAGTTGCTGATCCGCAAACTGCCCTTTCAGAGATTAGTGAGGGAAATCGCTCAAGATTTCAAGACCGATCTTCGTTTCCAGAGCTCGGCTGTTATGGCCCTTCAAGAAGCTAGTGAGGCCTATTTGGTGGGTCTTTTTGAAGACACTAACCTTTGCGCTATTCATGCAAAAAGAGTGACCATCATGCCCAAGGACATCCAACTGGCCAGAAGAATCAGGGGAGAAAGGGCCTAAGCAAGCCTTCCACACAAAGACCAAACAAACGGCCCTTTTTAGGGCCAACAAATTTTTTGAAAGAGTTCCAACCACCTTCTGTGTCCTCGAAGAAATGCTGAAAATAAAATTTATTGTTTAAAATTATGAATTTTTGCGGTCAGGAATGGAGTAATGTTGTGTATATACTAAAGAGCGGAAGCGTCATAATTTGTGTGAAAGAACTGATCGCACGCTTTATATCCATCCGCGATACGATATTATCGATAAATCACAAGAATATATTACAAGTTTAACTACAAATGCAATAAGTTATTAAAATTGCAATTCTTTTTGATTAATCTTAAGTGCAATTAAAAAAACCTCACAAAAATGCGTTTCAGATCACTATGCAAGTCTATTTTCGAAATGAAAGGGATCAATTCATCCACATTGTCAATGTGTTATTTTCCCGAAATGTCGCCATCCATAAGTAGATTATTACCTGCTTTAATTATACCTGGTAAAATGTTCATTTCTACTGCCCAAAAAATGTAAATAAATTGTCTTATAAGACAAAACAAAAAGGCGCAATTGTTAAAACAACTGCTAGTTCGTAGGAAATCTGTGCAAGTTTTCCAAAAACAACGGATTGAATGCTTCGAACCGACCAATAGAAGTGAAGCATAGCTCTCTTTGAGGTCCGCTATTGAGGGTCGGCTATCCGCGCGTCTGGCATAAAAGGCAACCGAGTGGAATGCTGCGTCACCATTCATCACCTGACGAGTTCCCAGTGACATCGCAGTTTTTCGTCGATCGCCCAGGGAAAAAATGCCACCACCAACTAGTGGAAAAGCTGCTAAAAAGGCGGGGAAGGCGCAAAAGAACATTGCAAAGGGTGATAAGAAAGCGAAACGAAAGCGCAGGAAGGAAAGCTATGCCATTTACATCTATAAAGTGCTGAAACAAGTTCATCCGGACACTGGAATCTCGTCGAAAGCGATGAGCATTATGAACAGCTTTGTGAACGACATCTTTGAAAGGATCGCGGCTGAAGCGTCGCGACTCGCGCAGTACAACAAGCGCTCCACCATCACAAGCCGCGAAATCCAAACTGCTGTTCGTCTACTTTTACCCGGAGAATTGGCCAAACACGCGGTTTCTGAAGGGACCAAGGCTGTCACCAAGTACACATCCACGAAATAAAATGGACATGATCTCCAAATAAACCAAACGGCCCTTTTTAGGGCCACCTCAATATTCGAAAGGGTCCAAGTTGTCCGTGTTCAGCGTGAACAAATATGAACGATTATAAATTTGTGCGCATTTTGAATTGCAGACATTGAATCAATTAAACTCTTATTACTGTAAATGTTTGAATGGATTTGTCATATAACGGTAAAAGATGGCAATGTTCGGTATTGATATGCAAAAGTGATTAAATGCTGCTTCAATAAAGACAAGTTTTCCAATAAATGCAAAATGTGGGAGCCTGGAGATTTAAAAAAGCTTAACAAGTCAGGAATTTATTTAAAAAAAAAACTGGTAGTAACCCAGGAATATAATTAACAAAAACAGTATTTCAAATTAAAATACCATAAATATAATCAAATGTCCTGATGCCTACATGCTCTCCAAAGGTTCAATCCCAAGGATCCTGAGCCCATTGGCAAGGGCCATTCTTGCGCATCTAAACAAGCTAACTCTAGACATTTGTTCAGGATGCCCCTTCACTCTTAAATTAGCAAGGGCACCATTAGTAGCATTTGCCAACTTGAACAGGAAATGCACCACCATACTCGGTTCCAGTTCCCTGAAAGCCTTGTCAAATGACTGATCTGCGCTCGCGAGGACCCGGATGACGGAAAGGGCGCCCGGATCATTGCACAGATTCTCCTGCATCTTGCAGGAACTGTCGCCTAGTAATTCTTCGTTAGACACGGCAAAGGTGCCAACATTGCGCTCGAGACTGCACAGGCGAGAATGTGCGTATTGCAGGAATATACCACTATCACCTTTGGTCCGTATTGCCCTTTCCCATGAAAATGCATAGTCTTGGTTCCTCTTGCAACGGAAATCGTTGATGATCACAGATGCGACTCCCAGAGCATCGGCTATCGCTGTCGGGTCCTGGTCCTTTGAAACACGAGTGTTTGGAGAATCTTGCATGGTTTTTGCCGCGCGAAGTCTAGCCTCGTCCAAGATGTCTGCCAAAAGGACAACATTGCCCTGGCGCGTGCTCATGCCGTGTATCCTGAAAATGGGGATAAGTATTATACATAGTCATTAGATAGAATAAAATATATCATCTGCTTGATACAAACTTGAAATTGGGCGTACACACATTGAAAATAGACATTGCAATTCAAATTTTTAAAAAGGTGTTACAGCAGAATTCCAAAATACGGACTGTTCCTGAATAATGTTTCATTTTTAGGATTCGTCTTTCGTGCAAGATTATGTTCTGTATTCAAGAAAAGAAATTATATTACTAAAGAACTAACTGAATCATGCAAAAATTCAATAACAGCGTTCTTATATCGTACATTAATTACAAACAATTTCTTGCCGAATCGAAAACAATTTTGTCAAAAGTAATTAAATATTTCAAAATCCTATTTTACAACACTTCAATATTTGCTTCATTACAACTTAACAATCCTTTGTAATGGTTCTGGGCAATTCCCATTTGGCTTTACCATTTTTACTAAACAACTATTAGCAAAAAAACACATATTGCTGCTATTATTTCCCAAACTGAAAAAGGCGCATTTCCAGTCAGTGGTGTCAATGCAATTCGGCAGGAAATAATCTGGTAGCTATAATAGTCATGTGAAAATCTCCACTTGTATGTCAAAGTTTCAATGCTTCCACCGCAATAACAATAAACTCTACAAAACATGATTACCGTCCAAATGTGACGTGCCTAATGCCAGTTGCCCATTGCACGTTAAGTTTCAGTTTCAAAATGTCTCGAAGAGCGGAAAAATGTTGCTTTTGGCTCGCTTCAGTCACGTACAGCATCTTGGTGAAATCAAACCGCGCCTTACGGTCCAAAGCCGCCGCGAGGTCTCGTAAAAGGTACAAAGACGCGCCGGCAGAAGTCGCCAAAGGGATATTTCTCGTACTTTTTTCAGCGGCTTCGCTGAAATCAGTCGGCAACGATGCTACAATTGCCCCATTTGGTTCCCTGTTCGCTTTGCCTTCGCTAAGCATCGACTCCGCAAGCCGAAGACCGCTTTGCGCGTACATCGACTCCGCGTCGAAACGGTCAAACCTTACCCCGAGTCTCGCGTACATATCTCCTAATTCTTGAATAGTTGCCGTTCTAAGTCTTTCCCAAAGCTGCAAATCATTACAGGAGTCTGGGTCACTGCGCAATGAAGCTTTTTCAAGGGACTGGAACCTCTTCCTGGTCCGTTCCTTGAACGCGTCGTCGACAGCCGCAATGCTGTTAGCTTTTACGTAGACGTCCAACATGTCCTTAAGGGAATAATGGCGGCCTGTTGTTGGATTGGAATCGGGAAATGTTAGGAAACCTTCCAGGAGCATGCCGACTTGTGCGCCCCAATCTCCCAAATAGTTGAGACGCAAGACGCGGTATCCCAGTGCCTCGTGGATGTTTGCCACAAAGGACCCTAAAATGGTGGACCTCAAGTGACCGGCATGAAATGGTTTGGCAATGTTTGGAGAACTGAATTCCACTATGACATTTTCTGATGAAGCAAACACGTCATCCAGAAGTGGGCTTCGGCACCAATAAGCGCAAGGATAAGTCAGAATCTGTTAAAATACAATTACCATGTATCCACACTTATTTACACAACTTGGTGATTCATTTTTATTCCTTGTTTTTATTTAACAATTCCAAATTTCACGAGTTCTGTACGAGTTTTCCTAAAAAATAAATTAATTTCAACAAGATTATACAACTGTATCATTTTGTTTAGGTACTAGCAATTTACACCGGTCAGTTAAATAATTTTCTGTGTATTTTAAGTGTAAATTTGATTATAATTTTAAAATTACATCAAAGTGAAACCAATTATACTTTGCACCTGCTTCGCAACTTCTCCAACAAGAAACTTTGCGTCGATGGGTATATGTAAGAAGTCATCTTTCTCGAAGACCCCCAAGAAGCCAGGAAATCTCTTGCATTTGTCGATGACGGACTCGGCGATTTTGTCGTTGGGAGATTTCAAGGGAAAGCGGAATTCGGAGCCGGCGAAAATGACGCTTTTTGCGGCATCAGAAACCGACTGTTTTACGCCGGTTACCTCACCTAAAGCTTCCGCTATGAATGTACCCAACTTTCGTCGCAAACCTGTAGCCATTTCTGTGTGTTATTTAACGTCCGTATAGTCTTTACACGTCCATTCGAATTCGCAAACTTGGACGTCTGGGTCTTAAAAGAAGCGAGGTTGAACGAGGAATTTTGAAGGTTAGGCTTTTAGTGGGATGGAATACTCAGGTTTGGTGTTTGTTCCGCTTGGTGGCGGTAGTGTTCATCCTAGTTGTAAAACGTGCTGCGAATGACGAACCTGCCATCTGGTGGTACTATTACCAAACATACTAACACACCCACTTCACTTTATGAGACTCTACGCACCACTCCGCACCTCATGTATTCCCGGTGCAAAAATAAAATAAAAAGAAGTCTTTGAGTCACTTTTTTGCACGTGATGATGAAATAACTTCCAGATTTAGTATAATCAAGAGTGGATGAACTACTTTATCCACTCTTGGTATAATTAATAAGTTCTGTCCAATAAAAAAAAGATCAAATAGACTTCCCCATCATTTAAATACATATATGTTTATAACATCATGAGACAATAAAATTTCCCAGGTTCAGCACCTACTGTACATGCAATAATCCATCACATATTGGTGTAGTTGGCATTGAAGCGAGGTTATTATTCAATTTCTATGAATACATTAATATAAATTTATGAAAAATGGAGCCACAAATCAAACAACAGATTTATGAGGTTGATCAGTTTATTTTATACCTATATGTAACCCAAATCAGGATTATAGCAAACTTCCTTTGCTAGTCACCAGAGACAATAAATTACATAATTAAAAAGTGCTTAAATTGTTACAGGGTTTCAGGAAAAGTAAAGGTTAAAAGTTGCACTGTGTCAATATTATAAATGAAAGGATAAGGTGTATATGGTTGATACAATGTTCTTATCAGCTCTATATGTGGATTCCGCAATGGGAGATTTGCCAAAAGATGAATCATTGTTTATATACATATTTACTATATGCTATCAGTTTGAAACGATTCATTCAATGTGGCTGGGCAGGAGCTAGGGAATGGCAGCCATTATAAACTCTGACACTAAGCAAAATATTCTAAGCTTGATTGATGATCCTGAAAATAGTCCATCACTGTTGCATCTAGCTGTTGATTCCATCGTGTTGTATGCTCAAACTAAGTCAGATTCAAGTATTGCAGACCGAGGTAATCTTGTTTCCAACCTCACCGCTTCAACGAATTGGTGGAATGTGATTAAGTTGCTCATCATTTCTGGAGACGTTCATTGTGACCAGGGTGATTTGGATAACATCAGCCCAATTGTCAAGTTTGCTAATGCAGAAATGTGGGAATACTGTAAACACATGGTTGAAATGGGTGCCGGTGTTGACAAGCTCAGCCATGAACAGCAAGTCAACCTGCTGGGCCATGTAGCTGACTTACCAGCTCTGGAGCTATCGATTGGTAATAATATTGATGCCCAAGTTCACAGGGCATTTTACAACATAATTAGATTGAACAACTGTCACTTGTTGGACTTGATCTTGGACGAATGGTTCCAGAAATACGGCGATGACCGGTGGCTTTTGCTGCACACTGGCTGCATACTCTCGGATGTAAACGCAGAAATCAGATGCATTGGGGTGCAATTGTCCAAGGAAATGGAGTACGCAATTGACGACAGATTAATAGGTTCTCATTTTTTCAGCAACAACCAAGCTGGCATAGAAGTGCAGAGTTCTGCTGATGCCATGAAGATGCGTGCAGAAATGATACGTAAAACCATAACTGTGATGGTCGACAAATACTTCGGTGATCTTGGAATAAAGGAAGTCGACGAGGAATTCATTCATGATGCTAGGTTTGTTGCCAGAAATATTCACATACTGAAGCGACAAATGAAATCAAAGCTGCCGTGGGAAAAAATGGAGTTCTGCATCGCGAGCTTCATTTTTGCGCACGAAAATCCCCAGGAATTCAATGCTCTTGTGCTTCTTGTAATGGACAAAGACAAGTTGCTTTCGCACTTGAATAACTTTGCAAGTATTCTGGAGAATGAAATACAACTTGAATTCAATAAAGACGAGGCGAACAGCAAACCCGTGACACCGCGGGATCCCGATACTAGTCGCTTTGAGGAATTATACGAGGATTATGATGCAGTTAAAACTGTGTTTTCATTGAAACGAATCGAGGCTTACATAGGGCCAGCTATCGCAGTTGATCTCAGGGCAAGGAAAGATGTAGGGACTTTGGTGGTTGAACGCGCGCTGCAAGTTATCGGCGAGAGTTTGAAAAACACTTCCGATTCCCCTAATGTGCCTGACAGTGTGCACAAATTGCTGCTCTCATCAGCTCCAAGAAACGTAAGAGAGATTATTACATCTTTGCGAGATTCTTTATCCCATGCCCACACCCTGAATAACAGGTTCGCCCTGGAAGAAGGCAAGGATTCTGAATTTTTCAACAAGATCCAGAATGATCTGAAAAAGATTGCCCAGGCGACTGACAGTATACTTTACGAGAAGAAAGTCGACGCAGTTGCCAAGTTTATGAGCAGGGTTGTTGATGTTGATGACATACAGGTTGTTAAGACAATGACCAGAGTGCTCAAAGAAATCAATTTGGGTGAATTGCCTTTGGAGCATGAAGACACCTTAGAAATTGCTAAGATCTCCAGCTTACTGGCCAAGCTGAGAAATGAACTGAAGGAGTTGGCGGATTGCGAGATCAATTGGTTCAATGAAATAGAAGCAATCATCGAATCGCAGAGATCCAATTTAAGGAATGTGAAGCAGGCATTTGTGAATTTTTCTTCCGTAAGTGACGCTTTTCAAATCGACCAAAACCTAAACAGTCTGAAGACTTTGGCAAGACACTTTCAGAAATGGAGAGCACCTACCAGTTGTCCTCTGTCCAAAATCCTGCCATACCTGGAAAAGATCTTTTATAACCGGACCGAAAATACCGAAATAGCATCTTTGTTTTACGCAATTGTGAGCTGCATTAAATATGAAGGGACCAGAATCAAAGCCATTGATTCGTTTAAGGAAAAACTGGAGAAGACGGATACTGGTGACGATTTGGAGATTGAAGCAAGGAATCAGTTGGAGAATGGTTTGGAAGAAATAACTCGCAGTTTGCCAGAAGACGATAAGAGAACAGTGCAAACCGAATTGCAAAACATGAAGCAGTTTCACGATTCCAAAATCAAAATTGGAGATATGTTATTAGCGAATTGTGACAATAATCCTTCTTCTCAGCAAGAATGCCTGAATTTATTCGCCTCGTTGAACGTTAAAAAAGCCCAGGCCAAGAAATTCGATGACATGTTCAAGAAATGCAAGTTTGGCGATTGCAAGAAGATCTTAGACAACATGAGAGGAGACGAGTACCAGAATTTATTCAGCTCAATCAAAAATGCGATTGCTGCCAAAAAGACAGACAACATTCGTGAGCTTCTCGTGAAATTTGTCAAATCCAAAGTGAAAAACTTTGATCTCCAAGACCAGTCAAATATTATTGCAGAACATTTACATTTGCAAAAATACTACGAAAGGAGGTTGCAGCTTTTAAAAGTCATTCTCAGCCCAATCAATGGAGAGAAAGGCTTACAGAATTACCTGAAAGACAGGCCATTGCAGATTGCTGTAGAAATGCTTGTTCTGGATTTGACAGAAATCCTCCAAAACCTCTCTCGCCTTGCGGACAACAGGTTGTTTTTGGACGCAACTTCTCCTGTGTTGATTGGGAGAAGCTTGCGCAATTACTTGGCCCATGGCGATTGCTTAATAGACATCTTGCCATTTGATACAACATTGGCTGTCCTGTCTAATGCTATTCGGTTCGTTCACCATGAAAATTTGGTCACTGGGAGAACCGAGCTGATTGGCCGACCGATCAAGGTAGAGCCTCACACTCTGTCAGAAATTGAAACTTGGCATTCAAGGACCCTGGCTTGTATTTCCCACCAAAGACAACTATTTTCGGAAGCCCAGAAAGGAAATCTGGAAGGAGTCGTGAGTTGCATCGAAAATGGCAGAGACATCACAGCTAAGACCCATTACGGATGGACAGCTTTTCATTTCGCAGCTCGTGGTGGCAACAAAGATGTGATGCGATATTTGCTGGACAACAATTTCAAACTCGACTGCTACAGATCAATGTGCAAGAGCTTCCTGTGCATCGCGAGCGAGTACGGAAATGTCGACATTGTCAAATACCTCGTGGAAGTCATGAAAGTAGAAGTGTCCGATGTTGATCCCGACCACAATTCGCTTTTGCATTTAGCAGTACAACATGGACATGAAAATATAGTGATGCTGTTGCTCGGTAAAGACAATGTTGCTGTTAATGCTGTCTGCCAGAAAGGTAAGACACCCCTGCACTATGCTGCACTGCACGGCAACCAAGGAATTGCTCGGGAGTTAATAGCCAAAGGTGCTAATGTAAGTGCCTGTGACTGCTATGACGTCACACCTTTGCACTTCGCAGCTCTCAATGGTCACACTGATGTCGCACTCCAGTTATTACTAGACAAAGGTGTCGATGTTAATGCGATTAGCGTACGTGGTTTAACACCACTGCACTGCGCAGCCTACCATGGTCACAGAGATGTTGCTGTTGCACTGATGGCCAGTGGAGCAGATGTGGCAGCTCTGAATAAGAGTGGCAAAACACCACTTTGGCAGACAATACTAAATGGTCATGTTGATGTTGTCGAGGCTTTACTAGAGAAAGGAGCAAAACTTAATGATCCATACCTGGATTATCTGCATCTTGCCGTTGTACATGGGTATGTAGACATTGTTAGGATATTACTTGAACATGGAGCTGAAGTGGATGCTCGAACCGACGATAATAATTGCACACCACTCTTATATGCAGCAGAGAATGGTCACTGCGATGTTGTTAAGGCGCTTCTGGAGAAAGGAGCTCTCGTGAATGCTGTAATGAAAACCAGTTTGACTCCATTGCATGTTGCTGCAAATAACGGCCACAAAGATGTTTGCGCAGTCGTGGTTGACAGTGGAGCAGATGTAGAGTCCAAAGATGAACGTGGTTTAACTGCTTGTCACCTGGCAGCCAGCAATGGTCACCACGATGTTATTCAAGAATTGATATCACGTAAAGTGGATATTCATTCACGCTGCAGACATGGCAGGACACCTTTGCATTTAGCGACTAGAAATGCACACCCGAGTGTTGTTGAACTACTGATAGCAAACGGTGCCCAGGTTGATGCCCAGGATGAGAATAAGGTAACACCATTGTTCATAGCTGCAGAAGAAGGGCATGAGGATATTGTCAACAAATTACTAGGTAGTTTAAAAGGGCATGTTGACCAACTTCCAAACAGTGAAAGAATGACGCCTTTGCATGTTGCTGCTAAATCCGGCCACAAAGGCATTGTTTCACTTTTGTTGGAAAAAGATGGAGGGGCATCAAT
>WWPM01021902.1:0-10362 GCA_023279145.1 Glomeris maerens
AGGGGACAGTTGGCAAGTATCTTAGCCGAGTTCAGCAGTGCATTTTGGGATTGGAAAGAAATTGACAGTTCGATGCTCATTTCTAATCGATAGTTCTCTTCCTGCAGCTTGCTTCAAAATGAAGATATAATAAACAATACAGGTCATTAATAATTGTAATACCTTTAACAAAAGCTCCACTATTTCCACTTGCAAAATTATGTTGCGTAACCAAAACATCGTAATAAATTCGTCGAAATCTGACGAGTCCGCCATTTTATTGTCAGTAAAAATCACACAAACATGACGTCATAATTGTGAACAGGATACTATGTGTGAACGCGACAACAATTAGCTCCTCGATTATCTTAAAGGGTATTAAGTTAGCGTCTACTAAGTTAATAGACACTAGCGCATGTCTGTACGGGGTATTAGGATCATTCCTCCATTTCACTACCAATTTCATATATTCCCAGCATCATCTTCATAATATTCTAAGTTAAACCTGTCCAACAATGGCAAAACCTGACAGATTTAAAAACCAGTTTGACCAGAGCTAATGTAACTACGAGTGTTAAAATTAAGGAGTAAACTGGAAATAATCTTCGACAGCAATTAGCGAGGTTGGTTCTTGTGTGTGTGTGGGACGTCCTTGTTGGGAAAGTCCAATTAAACAAACTCGACTTGAAATTTAAACATGCGTAGGCTATTCCAGCTGGTAAAGTTTATATTTGGGTTATTTGTGTCCAATAAACTGTTGGTAAAATCGAATCGAATTGGACTTCTCCAACAAGTGCAGCCCACACACACATGTTCAACCAGGATAATTACTTCCTTAACATCCATTTTCCAAGCCAGACACATTGGTCGCAGTTAAGTCGTTTCATGCAACAATATAGACGAAAACTTTCTGAACATCCCTGTACATAAAATGATAGACAGGTCACCTAAATAATTGCCTCTACTGGACAGGTCTTCTTCAACCCTGAAGCAAACACGAAATACCGTTGAGAATGGCGGAATATTTTTCACCGGGAGACATCTAGCAAACATGTGAAAATCGATATTTTCACCCCAAAGGTCATCCCAGCAATTTCAAACTTATGTATATGCTATATATACTACTGGCAACTGAATTTTCAATATTAACGTCGAAGCACACGCCACCTGCAGTTTGCAAGGAACCACGCAATTCAATAAATGCTAAATTCTCTCCTCACATTTGCGTAAATTTATACCGAGCTCCACGCACGATCGAATCTATTAACAGACCAGAGCAAATTTTATGAAATTCTAAATGTGTGAATTTGTGGACCAACTCAGCAGAAATGAATTGTACAAATTCATAACCAAAAAGAAATCTAAATGCAGTATTTTTTCTGATTTGGGGATTGGTCCGTAAACATATCTGATCATTTTAGCTGTTTGTGGTTAAAAAACCATTAAACAAAGCATAATACAACTGAAATTCACAGGGAAGTGCGTAATGTGCATGACCAAGATGTTAGTTTCCATGTGTCTGGACCAATGAAAAACTCAGACGGGAATTTTTCCAGGAAATGCAACAAAAATCTATTAGGTGATTACATATGTGGAAAAGTAGATTTTGAAATGTAGAATCCAATAAAAATGAGCTTTTATAAAAGATTACCTGTATTTTTCGAGCTATAATCACATGTATCTTACTTTTTGACTCGCCTCTTTGGAAAAGTAATAAAACAGATTGTTCATGCAGGGCACAAACTGAATGAAATGCTTCCTTTTAATATATACTTTTCATATATTAAATGACACCTTCATATCGATATCAGTTCTCAAGATACAATAAAAGTTTTATACGGACTTGAACTTTTTTCGAGTCTATACAGCTTGGTTTTCGTATTTAATTTAGCCACTCGGTTGGTGGTTGGATAAAGATAAAGCAATAAAACGGAGGGAAAAAGAAGACGAGATAAGAAGACAGAATATAGGAAGAGACGTTCACATGGTTGTGGTTTTGTGATGATGACGCCATGAAGACGTTTCATTTCATAGCATCCCTTTCATTTTCTTTCGAGCCAAATGAAAAACCACAGCTAACAACGCAAAATTTCATTCACTCTTCCTTCAAAAATCTCTCTATATACTATACCCCAGGCGAAACATAACATTACCATTACGAGAAACCATACACAGCAATACTGAATGCACACATCACACTGTATTATTTAAGTCTCTAAAGGGCACCTGCGAGAGACGCGAAACTTAATTTTCTTGCAGAGAGAAAGTGAAATGGCCCCAACAGGGGCAAATGCAAAGCCCGAATTTCACACGCAACGTATTTTACTAATGCAAGAGCCTCGATTACATATGCAAGAATAAACAAGTAGGTCTTACGTGTACTGATCATGCAGGTAACCCTTGTAAGCGGAATGAGTCGAGCTTAAATCCCCTAGACAATTTACATTTGAAAGCACAAAGCTAGGCTACAAAGCTATAGTTTGTAATGCATGGTGTATATCTAAATTGGGAGAGGACAATGCTCTGAACTTAATGAAATGCTCATTATATAAACTCGAATCAACATCGGACTGTACATATTAATTTTACAACATGCAATCGTCTTAACAGATAATTACCAACAGCAATTAATGCATTGGAATAGCTGTAGTTCCTAAGTATATGTTTATTAATTCACAAATGCTGATTATGAACTAGTAATGCATGCAAAATTGTAAATATTACAGTGGAGCTTTGATGAATTTCCGCACATTGAATTATAGAAGTAGGAAATTATAACAGTAATGCAATTTAACGATCCTTTACATATTTCCCAAACCAAATGGTCTATTTCAATACAAGACACATACAAACGTAATTAAAAAGTTATAACAGTATCCACCAATCAGGGTACCCACCTTCATATTTGTGTCAACTGCTCTATAAGCCCTCCCTGAGGAAGGGGCACTAATTATACCTGCATGCAACGGACCTTAAGGCTCCCTCATTCACCACATGACAGCCTTTAATCTCAGATCGATATAAGACAGCGAAGGACTTTGTGTGCATTGTGTCCCAATACACTTCCTAGCTTCTAAGCCCGTATCCATGTACTATAGACCATACCCAATTAACACACCTTAAAAATTTCTATCTCATTTCGTTGATAAGCTATAATGCCCCAAAGAGTGTACATATACTTCAATTTGGGTTCGCTCTGTATATTCCAGTTAATTATACAGGATGAGGATAAAGTCCTTTGCACCTCCAAAAAAAACTTCTACATTTTCACATATATATTAAGAATGCACTGTGACACTCAGTCAGGGGTGCTCTATCCACTGGTGCCGAACTATTTGACCTCTGAAAATGGCTTCAAGGTTATCGAAAACCTAACTTTGTAAATGCGACAGCTGGAGCAAAAGTTTGAATTAATGCGATGAAGAGGACATGTATTGCTGGGAAAATGACCTATAGCTCAAAATCAAGACCAAAAATTGCTTCGCACATATTGATTCCACATTTACAACTTATACAAAAAGGTTGAAAGAAAAGTTAACAGTGATGATTCAAGACGAGTATGACTACACACTGTATATTATCTGGATTTAGTGTAACGGTTAAATAAATCGGCTTCCAGTAAAAGTGGGAAGTGCGATATTTATACCTCATCCCCGACTTATTTGCAGACAATCGCACACTTTATCAAGCATTTCAAACTGAAAGTGAACCCAATATCAACACGGTAAAACGATGCAAGTCGCGCAAAATCCATAAAAATCGGCTATAAATAAGGGCAACTTGTATTACCCACACATTGGGAAACAGTGATGAATCTTATGGCTCAAGAAACCTATAAAACTCTATTCTCAGCCTCGTAAAAATCCTGCGTAACGGTCAGTGGCAGCTATAGGCCCTTCTTATCAAACATCAGCCGTTATATTAACCCATGGGTCTCTGCGAGCACAGCTAAATAAAGCACATTGTTCTGTTCAAGCTCGTATTCCCTAAAGTTACTTTTTCTGATAGTAGGTATATATAGTTCAATGATCATTCCAGCTCTGGGAATTTTGACATCCTGCTGAGTAGATTGACAACAACGAGGAAACATACAAGAGTGTGAGTCAAAAGAAAACGAGACGGATGCATTAGCATCGTTTACGTAGTCTGTCTCGTTTTCAGTTGACTCATCCTTATATTTATGACAAAATACTACGGACGAACTTGCTAAACATGACATGCATGAAGCCTTTATATTCTCGAAATGGGATTCCTTTTATAGAGGACAGACAGGAAGTGGTCATATTTTGAGCTTTAGAAGGGTATTATTATAGAAGCTTCCAGAATAAGACATGAAGTGGTAAAAGTAGCAAAAAAATGAAGGGAAAAGGGCATCTGGACAGGATAAACAGAACACGTTTTCCTTTGCAGTACTTTTCGTCAAATTTTCTTGTTAAAATATAAGAATTATACTTTTTATAGTTTAGAGAATCATTACACACATAGAAGAATTATGTCCTGAAAGTTTTAAATAATTTTTCTGATTCCAAAACTTCTGATAATGTTCTCCAGTTAATATCTCAGAAAAAGATCAAAGGATAATGAGATTTCCTGTATGTGTCAGGACTTTAGGGACACCTTGTATTTCATTTTACCATTATCATCTGCCGAAAGTAAACCACTGCGAATACAGTTGCTTGTAAAATATACTCGGAAGTATAGTCCACAAGAAAAACAATTTAACATTATGAAACCATCCTTTTAATAATTTGACTGACACGGAAAACAGCTGCATGTAACATTTGCGTCGAAATTTGAAATTTTACGAGTGAATGTCGACTGCGTACCACTTTTTTATATGCTCCTTAGTAAATTTTCTGAGGGGACAAAATACATAAAAGTGCGTACATATACACGTTTATGAGCTGAACATATAGTTGCAAAACACTTCATTTATTCATGCATATATACGGTACGAGGACAATTCTCATGCGAGCAGTTGATTGCTTTCTTAATTCATTTGTGCCTTACAATGTTCACAATTTCAATCTCTTTCAAGAGACTGGAATCAACTGAGCAAGTTATATTTGATTATCATTTTGTTATTATTATCCTCAATTTTTGCAAAAAAATTCCTAAGGGAAACATGTCTTAAGTAACCGTCAACAAACCCTTGCATTGAAGACTTTCTTTTTCAAACGAACATCATTAATAAATCTGAAATGACCTGAATTTAGTTCAATACACAGAAAAAACAATCCATCTGGAATTTTGTCAAAAAATCGATCCAATTTATACCAAGAAATGTTTCATGAAAAGCACTTTAATTCCATAGACTGTCAGAAAAACATTGAAACTTTGCAAGATAGATGACCATACAGCACAGTGCACTCAGTTTTAGTTGCACTATACGGTATTGTAGTCCAACTATGTGCGATTTATTACACTAAAAAGCTGAACTAAACCTGCATGGTCTCCCCTTAAATGTTTAGATTGTAAATTCAAGAGGCTCGAATTATGGAAAATTGCCTCCGAAATATAAAAGCAGGTATAAAACCTGGCAATAAACGCAAATAATATTCATTTCACGAGATTTATGCCCCTTATAAGCCATAAAGTATAACGTATTAGCTTGCCTTTTAGATTAATTTCGTATCCTTTCAAAAATCCTCTTGTATTACTATACAAAATGCATATTCGTACCACATGCAGAAAGAAATGCAAGTAAGAGGCTGGGAGATCACGTGACATTGAAAATATTGAATTATGCCTTAAATTAATTTGCATAAGGAATTCGATATTCACCTAGCCCTGCATTTAATTTATTCATAAATGCTATACGAGCACTTTTCTTGAAAGATAAAAGTAAGACATCTCTTGGCACCAAAGTTTTTTATGGTATAAATATATTTTCACATATTGCAAAACTCGATACAATGTGATCACCATTCCCAGATATATTATACAGTTGCATGCACACAGATTTACGTTTACAGGGTGGAAGAAAAGTCTTGTCTGTTTGGAAATAACTTTGACAGCGATGATTCTGGGTGGCTTACGAGCATGAACAAAGTTGGTCTACACACTGGGGGGAAACATCTATCTATGACTTCAAGTTTGACCTTGATGCCCGGATTCAAGGCCATTCGAAAGCTAATTTTGTCAGTTTTGCCGATAGAGGCGTAGTTTCAATTTAGGAAAATGTTGCCAACCAATATTGTGAGCATTTTGTTGAAAACAGAGTTGAAATGGGCCAAGAAACACAGCAGATATGGCCCTTGAAATATTCCCTGCATGACAACCGTTTCACTGCATTTGCTTCGATAGGTTGCATGGTACTGTAGGAAATCATTGTCGACTTTCAACATTGCGCTCACAACTGCGTCCACTACAGTATTTTTTAATATTACTATAATTGTGAAACATTATTTTGTGTGCCAGCTGTGAACAAGGGACAATGTAATTTCAGATTATACATATAGGCCTACGTAACCACAAGTAATTTGCAATTCAGGAACTCCGTGCTTCACATCATAAATTTGAACACACTTCAGCAAACTAGATAAGGAAGCCTTGTACCCTGTACACAATAGGCCCATGCAGTCAATAATCAACAAACTCGGGGGCATTTTCAATTTCGTTTTTCCGTACTGAGGGTCCTTAACTATGTGCATTCTAAGCAATCAATTTAAATGCATAGAATAAAGAAAGCACGCGTGCAATCTCATTTCCGCTTTTGTATATATACATAAGCACCATGTCCAATAGTTTGCACTTTATTAAAGTGTTTATATACTAGCTACTATATGTATACAGCCAACATGGGTGTATATAATTAATCACAATGACGATCTAATCAAAATTCCAAGAGGTCTATAAACAGGTCGCATACTAGAGCTCCCAGTTAAGATAGGGTCCTTTCAAGTTGCAGAGGCTTCATTTAAAAGGAAGAATAAGGAAATCTTCAACTCTTATTACTGTATATAATCTTAAATTAACACATCAATGAAATGTCCTTATATATGGTACGTTCAAAGGCAGCAGCAAAACTAAAATTGCGATTCCTCCTCAATTTAACATATACTACATCAATCGGACAGTTGGAATCGTTTCACTTTCATGGGATGCTCCAAAAGATGGAGTCTTTTCACTTAAATAACTTTGAAATTAGGATGCGGTGTGGCTTAAGTGACCATACTTTTGGACCTGTATTTTTATTAACAGATCTCGAAATGTTAATCTATTTTACAAAACCTGGGGATCGCTGCAATTGCGAATGCGGACCTGTGAAGCTATACAAGCAAAGGCACAACACTTTACATTGTTTGATGTGGTCTTGGTTTACACAGGAAATAACACAGGGCGATTCAACAGTAATTATCCGATTTGAAAGCTATATCTGTGAATCACACAAGAAGAGGTTCTGTAGTTTTGATTGAATGATACCAATATTAGATGTCGAAATTGGTATCTGTTATTTACAAACGGTGCAGTAATTTAGGCAGTTCACTATCAAGTCGCATAATTTTTTAATCACCCTGTATAATAAACTACATATACTATAAACGGCTATATAACTCCTTTTTCTACGGTTCATGGATGCCGAGAAATATATAGGTTTTTGTGCGTGAAAAATCACATGTTAAAATGTTGTTAGAACGATGTGAATGGCCTTATATAAGAAATGCTGTGTGCGGTAGGAATAATATAAGGAATCTTGGTAAATGCATGCAACATAAAGCTTTACGACTATGCTCAGAGCGATAAGCTTCAAAAATTATTGCCAATTCAACTTGAAATAGTCCCTTAAGTGCAACAAACTTCAATTGCCAAAGCTCAGCATGTGGGCCGGAAAACAAACTCATTTCTTTATCACAATAATTCAAATTGGACATTATAAGAATACACAGTCATTGAGATAGATGGCTATCAATTCACCAAGTGGCGAAAAACTCACATTACATTTTTATTATGGGTTTAAATAGGGTTTTCAACACCCAGCTTTCTTGAAGAGATCGCTTTAATGGCAGAGAGAATTCTTGATAAAAAAAGACTTCACAAACGAGTATAGCTGCACATCCCGAAATGAAACTTGAAGTTTGCAAACAAGTTTTGTCCACAAATGACCGGAGTTCAACTCGAAATACGATTTCGCTAACAAGGAGTGCCCACACATCTCCAAACCCAACTTGAAATTTCAGTTTACACATTTTTGCACTGCCCACACGCGTTTGCAGTCCAAATCAGAAAAATTGGAGCTCACTTGCCGAAAAGTACATGCAACTTGAAATTGGACTTCTCCCTACAAGGACAGCCTATTAGTTGGTCGCAGTTACGAACAGACCGCATATGAAGCCTCCCTGCACGACATAGGTCCCATAAATCGCCCCAAAAGCATTTGAAAACATGCAGAAATACATGCAAATGAGTTCACTACACCATGAAATAAATACGGTGCTGAGCACCTTTGTTACACGTCGCCCAGACGACTGCTGCCAGTTCAAAAAAATGGTAACGAAGGCTTACAGAAATTTTGAAGTCCTGGAGATGAAATCGCACCATAACAATAGACTCGGAATACTGATTTGTGCGCATGCGCACCAAAATCCCCTCCTGGATTCATCACCAATCGAGTTTCACGTTATATATTAGCCAAATTTGCAAGTCAAGTCATTGCCAGATCACATCTTTGCTCGTAAATTGACACCGGTTTTGCAAATTTTTCATTATTTAGATATAGATTATATCCAATATAGGGAATCGGCAAAAAGGACCAGGATTTTTCAAAGCTTTTTTGCACTCGGCAGAGAGAACCACCCTAACAATTTTTTTTTAAAGCTGTCGCAGGTCTGCAATAAGGCTGTGAATGTTTCACTTGCAGCCTTGCAGGCATGTGGCATGCATGTGACAGCCAACAATTTTTGTTAGGGCACTTTTGGTGAATTTGAATAAGATGAGTAACATTTGTAAATTTAGACAGCTGGACAACACCTAATTATTTAGAAAGTAATTCCTAGCACAAATATTGGTTCTTTGCGAACAAACGCAGCTTCCAAAAACAATCAGGTATTCACTAAGTAGAAGTGACAAAGTGAGAAAGTGAGAAGGTGAAAAACTGCGAAAGTGAGAAAGTTAGAAAGCAAAAGAGAAAGTGACTAAGTGAGTAGGTGACTAAGCGAGACGTACAGTGAGACAGTAAGAAACTGAGAAACTGAGAAAGTGAGAAAGTGAGAAACTAAGAAAGTGACAAAGTGAGAAAGTGAGATAGTGAGAAACTAAGAAAGTGAGATAGTGAGTAAGTGAGAAACTGAGAAAGTGAGAAAATGAGAAAGTTAGAAAGCAAAAGGGAAAGTGACTAAGTGAGACAGTGAGAAACTGAGAAACTGAGAAATTGACTAAGTGAGAAAGTGAGAAACTGAGAAAGTGAGATAGTGAGAAACTGAGAAAGTGAGATAGTGAGTGAGTAAGTGAGAAAGTGAGTAATTGAGTAAGTAAGAGTAAGTCCCAGATGCTTACTGAAATACATGGGTCAACTGACATCTTATTTAGTGACTGCGGACTTTATAATCTTACAAGTTAGTAAAAGTTGTGGATTGGCAAGAACGAGAATAACAAAACATGTTTGAATGCATGAATTACTTTAGAAGCCCTTTCTGTCTTGACAGAACATTTGGGGCACTGTAAAATATGCATTCATCCACAATTTGCCAGAAAATATACCATGCAGATAGGTATGAAAACTATAGTCTAAGTTGTTAGTGAGTTGTCACCGATTTCAGGAACATAATTATACTTTGCTTCCACTTGTCAGGTTCCAGATACTTATTCAAGGCACCAGTGTATAATTGGAGATATCACTAATGATAAAATAAGATGAGGACTTGTTTATAGGTTACATGCAATATTTGTGTTACTTCCCATTGTGACAATGTGCCTAATAAGGTTTGTGTGGTTGGAAATGAAATGTGTAAGTGTACACACAGTGACATGATCGATGGGTGGCCCAAATGGAAACCGAGAAGGTAGGTCTCTTAAACCAATTATGGGTCTTCGTCCTTTATCAGCAGATGGAGAAATCAATGATCCGAGACCAGACAACACTTACAGATATGGGATAATTTAATCATGTAATTGAAGACAAGCATGCAGGGGTGCGTGAGTGCAGATACAGTGTTACAACTTCATTGGACCAGAGTATATTCAGGTTCATCACTCGGAGGACTCAATAGACTCTCGCCATTCAGGGATGATGACAGTTATTTTGATTTTCCATCCCCAGAATGCAACTATATTATGTAGGGTTTCATTGCACATGTTCTGCTCGAGATAAATTCAGAGTTTCATCTTGAAAGATATAAATATAAGCTTATTTATAGAGCCAACTACAAATTCTTAAACGAAACA
>WWPM01021908.1:0-10292 GCA_023279145.1 Glomeris maerens
ACACCAACGCGCACCAGTCTTCGCAGCAGGGCATTACCTGGTATTTTGCACAAATTAATAATGTTTGCACTACTTAGATCAGAATTTGATAAACAAGAATAATTCCTGACTAATGCAGATTATACATTTCAAAAAGAAGGAAAGATTGAGTTGGGGAACATCGAGACAAAATATTAATTTCATTTTAAGGAAGTTGTGATTTCATGAAACTTTTGAAGTTCACAAACTTCGCACGGGTAAAGATTTTTCATGAAAGACACAGAAGTGGGAGTAGGATGTGGTTTTATGTTTGCACCTTCGAAGAGACGACGAGCGTCTTTTTCTTCCAGGGTTAACAATTCCCTAGCAGCTTTTCTGATTTTGGCCAAAGTGTACTTGACCCTCCAAACTTCACGCTTGTTTCTCAGTCCATATTCGCCGATCAACTTCAATTCCTGATCGAGTCTTTCCTTTTCGTACGGACGCCGAGGAGTCACGTACGTCTTACTGTAAACAGTAGGTATTCGCCCCATGTTTCACCACCTACAAGCACACAACGACAAACCGCATTCGTAAGTTAGGCTTAAGTGAGCGTTTCGCAAATCAAGATTCAAAACCCAACAACAACCGATCCCAACCTAAAGCGATCACCATCTATTGCTAAACGGTTACGAAAACCGATTTCAAGGTCAAAATTGCATCGATTCCGCCAATTAAGTTGCAAGAATTGCATGCGAAATGAGAGACCGAAGCTTACCACGTGTACCCCGGCAAATGGCGGCTTTCAGAAAGAGGGCTGCATCGATTTAATATCGATATTATCGGTATCTGTTCGAGTGCTGTGGCTAGATGTCCGCCGGTCACGAGACCACCGGACGTTTGCTTTCGCTTAAGCTTTGCTGTCGGTGCTGATTTTGTACTGCAATCATCGCGTGCGTTTTATTTTTTTAGTGTTCGTCTACATCCAGTAGCAGTGTAATAAGAATGTCATAGCAGTGTTGCTGCTATTTTTAAAAATGTCAGAAACAAACGCTATTGCGGACAATGATGATGACGGCCATGTGATTGCCGAGGTTATTCTCGCGCCACTGTCTTGCTTGGAAGAGCTTGGCCTGCAATACATTTGCGGATGTTTCGTTTTTTCGTATCCACATCGCGCAATACAGTTGCACGCTCAACCGTTCCACGCAAGAAAGTTGCATATTTTTCACGTGGATAATTTGTGCGGAATTAATATAACACAAATATGTTACATTTTTCAGTTTCCTGTGTACTTGACAACAGAACTTAGTAAACGGCTCTACATTCTTCAAGTACGCATTTATACGCGGCGTACATTCATTTAAATTATTATTATAATTAAATAATAAGTGCTATTTGTTATTGCATTAATTGACAGTATCCTGATCGCATAAGTGGACAACAACCATATGAAGAATCATTTCAGTCTATCCGTGGAGCAAGGATGAAACCAGTTCAAGAAATGGTTCGATGTGATTTAGAAACCAAGTACTTGTCACGTAGAATTAATTTCTTATATTATAAATCAGATTGAACTGGACTTAGGAATCAAAACCAATTGCTCTCACTACGATAGGGATATGGGAAGGCAAATTGCCATCAATTGCCGTAGTAAGAAGCATGTAAAACAAGACGATAAAGAAGGGTATATTTGTCGTTATACTGTTTTAACTATTCCTTGAAAAATTCATATAAAGCGCGTCATTTGTTGATCAAGATACGGCGAGTTTTTCGACAAGATTGTTCTGAAATCTGATTCAAAAAGGAAGCCAACACCGAAGTTTGCCATTGGTGTTTACAAAGATGGTAATTAACTGAGTGAATTTTAACTAAACACTGTTGAATATGTTCAATGCCTCTAAATTTTCAAAAAAAAATTCCTGAAAGGATCGGTTCATATAACTCCTGTTAACAAGGTCCTGCAAATGAGACCCAGTTTCAATTATTGCGGTGGAGATTCAGATGGAGAAAAGGACAAGAAAAATGCCAATGGTAACTACTACTGTACCTTACAATGTTGTTAGGATTTTTTTCACCGTTGATTTTCTAAAAAGAGGATGAAGAAGAAGAAGTAGCAAAGCCAGTCATGGTTAAGTTTGCCCGCGCAGAAAATGAAAGGGCAAAAAGGTATCACGAAAGGTCACACGGTTTCTTGCGCAAGAAGCGGACAAACGAACAGTGGGTCGACTTAAATTATCACCCAAATGCGGTAAATTACCTGAAAATCTATTTCCTCACAATGTTTATTCGCGATATATGAATAAATGATGGTGTAGTTTTATTTCCCCGAGTATTTATTTCTTGCAGTCGGAGCTTGCCGTCAGATCTTTGGACAAGCTAATCGGTAAAAGTCAAATGGGAATCGTGGCTGAAACTCAAGTCGCACCAACCGATGCTTTCCCATTTCCTGATGTAGTCAAATCAGAAACGTGAGAACAATATCAATCGTATCCACGTCATGGGTATTACATACTAATCCCGTACCGCTGCTTTCCAGCCAATCCAGCCAGAAACCAAGCATTATTCTACCTGATTTGTCGTTATTGGAAATTCAAGCGTTACCGTTGCGT
The DNA here is from genome assembly GCA_023279145.1 of Glomeris maerens. Lineage (NCBI taxonomy): Eukaryota > Metazoa > Arthropoda > Diplopoda > Glomerida > Glomeridae > Glomeris > Glomeris maerens. The sequence continues at coordinate 2,571 of WWPM01021908.1, forward strand.
GATCAATTAGATGCCCTTTTCCTAAATGGTATTGTTTCATCCCTTCCCAGCTGAACTACGAAATGAATATTCCCAACCGTGATATCGGTACTTTTTCAACTTTCTCATTCAAGGTAAAGTGTTCAACTTCACCCGGCTGATGGAACTTTTAGCGAACGACGTTACCGCGGTTGCGGTTATTAGAACAGTGCAACAGGTTGCGTTGCTCGTGCAGGGATGCTGGGTTGTGAAGAGGTGATTATTGAATAGAAAAATGTACAATCGGAAGATGTGATGTCAATAATTTCTAGTGAGCTGCTGTACCCAAAAGACACAGTCAGTATTCATAGCGGCGCGCCTGCAGAGGCCCTTTGTCGAGGCCGTGACTACATCGTAAGCTCGTTTCACGTTTACGGTCATCGTAACCTATTTTGACTTTACGCTGTTCATTTAATAGCTATGGAAATTTACCCAGAGTCGTTTTCTCAGGAGGATCGATGTTAAATCTGTCACAAAAGTAACTCTATTCCCTAGTTTGAAGATTATTTAGACATGTGTTTGTCGTTAACAAAAATTAGTTTTCAGTTGCCAATGGAAGACATCGAGGAATTTCTGGAAGATGTTGCTCGCAGTGCAGCGAATAAATATTGGGAATTTTTGTTGCCAACAGATAGTCAATTTATTGCAAAGTGAGTATAGTATAAGCGGATGCGACGATAAATTACTAAGAGAATAACCTGGCCTTGTTTTAAAAAAAAGATATCCAGATGTTGTGGATCGACAAGAACGACTTTGGGAAATGAAATTTAAGCATTTAGAAAAGTCATTCAATTTGGCGAAAACAGTGTTGGAGACGAAGTTGAAACGTATGGATGTGTCTTGTTGTAAGTTGATGAGGTTTCAATGTAATTGACAACAATTTTACTTTCGGAATATTCCAGCCAACGTGCTACAGGAAACGGATGGAGTGGAAGGATTGAAGTCTCCAAGATCAAGATCGAGGAAACGTAGCAGCTCGTCATCAAAGCGAAGTGCATCGGAATCGGCGGGAGAAGAAAAACCAGATGTAATTCATTCCTATCATTTCAGTAGAGTTTTAATGTACGTTTGAATTGTATATTTGGCTTTTAGTTGGATGCTTTAATGGAAGCCGTGGCTGCTTCACCGTCCAAAAAACCCATCGTCGCGAACGAACTGAGCTCTCTCGTCGCGGAAGTACTGCGCTCGTCATTCGTGGCCACTCGGTCAGCATTGCGCCAACATCTGGACACGAAGATGGCTGAAAGTGACCCTGGTCACGTACTAGGATTGGGAATCACGGACAAGCTGCTGGAAGAAGCGGTTTTGTCCATCGGAGGCGAACAAATTAACAAGACAGTACGCGCAATTAATTACAGTGGCAAAATTACTCTCATAGTGTAGTTTTTGCATAGTTTTACACGGTAAATTGCAGTGGACAAAAGTTGCTTGGACGGAACCAGTTTACGCTCTTCTATCGCTTGGTGATCCTTTGGACATTTGGAGGAAAGAATTGGTAACATTTTTTGGCAAGAATGTGAAAGCAAGGAAGGCGACCATTAAGAAAAAGATTGAAACTAACTTGGCCATGGTCATTGAAGAGTCAGATTTCAACAAGCTCTTAAAAGTATTAATATTTATCATTTTAGAATGGTATTTTAAATTTATGTAAAGAAAATATTAACGGAGCTTGTGCAATTTCAGGACTATTGCGTTTCCCAGAAGAATGGCGTCTACGTCTTGAAGGGTATGAATGTACCAACATAAGTTTGAAGAAAAAGCCAAATTTTCTAATAAATTATTATGCACTGTAACGTTTCTCTTTAAATTGATATTATATGCTAAAATCCATTCCAAAGAAAATGAGAAAAAAGGCGTGGCATACAGGGTGCTTGCAATTGGCTACATTGAAAAAAGGCTTGTTTTGCGGTTTCTGCAGCCAATCAAGATATCGGGGTCTATACTGCTACCATATGCTGCTACGTACGCCCACATATCACGTGGTTTTCGCTATCCAATAAGCTTCGAATATGGGCACGCCCCTTTTCTAAACTTATTTCGAATGAAATAGTTGAATTGAACGTATACACTGTGTTATCAACTAATATTTCCGTTTTATACTTTGCAAAACCTTACACAAAGTCACCCGAAGACCACTCCCAGTTAGTTTCATGGAAATGGGAACTTGGATTAGATTTTTAAGTGTTTTATTAGAAAATCGTATTGCGCTATAACCTGCAAGTGCGGTATCTGTGGAGCGGTTGCGGTCCGGGGCGGTTTCGAGTGGTAGCGGCTCCGCTACCCATGCTTTCTAAAATGGCGGCGACATGCGGTCGCATTTGTTGCGCTGCTATCGAATATGACGTTTCGCGATGCGTGTGAACGTGTAAGTTTGCCGTTTTCGTGGTTTGCGTGCAAGTATGTCGGTTTGCGGCTACTGTGAAGACGAAGATGGGACGGATCTGGGCGGCAAAGACTGGCATTTGCCGGTGGCGTTTTCCAAAAGACGGTATCTGTCCTCGCTTTCGAGAATCGATTGTAATGCCAAGAAGACTGCAGAATCGGAAAACTGGAGGCTCAAGGAGCGAGTAACACGATACGCTTGTATGTAGGTCGTTTTGGTCGAGAATTACGATTTGACCGGATCCGATTTCAGATGAAAACAGTCAGTGTGGCCCTGGTGCTATGTCTCAATGTTGGAGTGGATCCACCTGATATTGTCAAAACTCAGCCTTGTTCACGCCTGGAGTGTTGGATAGGTGAAATATATACTGCATCAGTTTTATCTGATAATTGTTTTAGACAGTGTGATGCGTTAGAAATAAGCAAGGCTTAACGCCTCAGTTAATTAATTACTAGGTTCTATTGCCAAGTAACATTCCTTGTCTATGTTCTATAAATTAATGAGCCTTTTCAACCACTCTGTTGGGATGTTACAATGTGAACAAGTTGTTCATTTTTTGTAGATCCCCTGGCCACTAGTTCCCAGAAGGCACTGGAAGCCATCGGTTCCAGTTTACAAAAGCAGTACGAAAGGTGGCAGCCGAGAGCCCGATACAAGTTAAGCTTGGACCCGACAGTGGAAGAAGTTAAGAAACTGTGCACTTCGCTGCGGCGAAATGCCAAAGTAAGTTCGCCAAAATTTCATCCGGTTTGTTGCCTTTCTTCAAAAGTGCACGGTGTAATTCCTGCGCAGGAAGAGAGAGTACTTTTCCATTACAACGGCCACGGAGTCCCTAAACCAACAACGAACGGGGAAATCTGGGTGTTCAATAAAGTGGGTAATTTATCGCTAGCCGGACTCTTTCCGATAGTCACGTACCGGAAACCGTTTCAGAGCTACACGCAGTACATCCCGTTATCTATTTACGATCTTCAAACGTGGATGGTCTCGCCGTCGATCTACGTGTACGACTGCTCAAATGCCGGGGTTATAATCGATCTTTTCAAGCAGTATTCCAAGCAGCGTGAGCAAGACTTTGAGGTTTATGTCTGCTGCTTTCGTAATTGGTTTTCGTTGATTTTTATTCGAGATCGATAAACGAATCGCTGTTTTGTTTCAGCTGGCGGCGTGCGGCGCTAAGCAGATACTTCCAATGAACCCGGAGCTTCCTGCCGATTTGTTTACCGAGTGCTTGACTAGCCCTATTAAAATAGCGCTTAACTGGTATTTCTTCAGATGTAGAACTCTTATTGATAAGAAAGCGCCTTAACTAACTGGCCTTTTTTAGGTATGTCATGCAGAACACCGCTAAATTGGTTCCTAATATTACGCTTGATCTGATCGATAAGTAAGTAAAATATAGAGTGGAAATTCAATTACTTAACTTTGGCTAAATGTTTTAATATATTATGTAGAATTCCCGGTCAACTAAGTGACAGAAGGACGATGCTGGGTGAACTAAACTGGATTTTTACCGCCGTAACGGATACGATCGCTTGGAATACGCTACCTCGGGGTAAGACTGTGCGCGTCGCTGCGTATTTTGACGTGAAACGCAATTAATTTGTTGTTGTTTTTTTGGGTCTTGAATCGCAGATTTGTTCCATAAACTGTTTCGCCAAGATCTTTTAGTCGCTAGTCTGTTTAGGAATTTTTTACTGGCCGAAAGGGTAATGAGGTCCTATAACTGTAACCCAGTGTCGAATCCGAAGCTTCCACCGACGTATCAGCACCCGATATGGTTAGTTTACCGGTTTGCGTTTGCCCGGGAAGAGGTTCTCAAGTGTTTGCGTACACAGGCAAGCATGGGATTTGGCTTTGGACATAATCCTAGCTCAACTTCCTCTGCTCATCAAGAACGAGAATTACACGTTCCAGTTGAGTCCGTTCTTCGCCGAACAGCTCACCGCTTTCCAGGTGTGGCTGACGTTCGGTTCGGAAACGAGAAACCCTCCCGAGCAGCTTCCCATCGTACTGCAAGTGCGTCTTGTACTTGTATTAAATAGAATGTGCCCGTTTCCGGAGTTAGGTTTCAAAATAATCTATTTGGCGGAAAGGTACTTCTCAGCCAAGTGCATAGACTAAGAGCCCTGGATCTCTTGGGAAGGTTTTTGGATTTGGGGCCTTGGGCTGTCAATCTGGTAATGTCATTTTGGTAAATGATTTAGTCGCGAGTAAAGTCGGTACGCCCGTTAAATTGTAGCCGTGGTAATTTGCCAGGCACTTTCTGTCGGGATTTACCCGTATATTCTCAAGCTTTTGCAAAGTTCGGCGCGGGAATTAAGGCCGCTCTTGGTCTTCATCTGGGCGAAAATCCTCGCCGTGGATAAGGTATATTCGCGTATAAACTCGAATTTCACGTATTAAAACTTATAAAACTAAAACCACGCTGTCCAGACATGCCAGTCGGATCTGGTCCGTGACAACTGCCACAAGTACTTCCTCAGTGTCCTCGAGGATATACGGATGCCAGTAAGCGATGTTGTTCCCTTTTTGTCACGACCGGTTCCGTTCCCACTGCCAATAAGGGTTTTTTTAATTTTTGATCGCCTCAGTCGGAGCATCGTACGATGGCGGCGTTCTCGTTAAGTTGCCTTCTTCACGGATACCCGATCGGTCAAGAAGCAGCTCTGCAGGACAACCTGATAGCGATATGTTTGGAGCAGCTGGGTGACCCGAATCACAAACTGAGGCAATGGTTGGCCATATGTCTCGGTCAGACGTGGTCCAACCTGGAGGACGCTAGATGGTGCGGAGTGAGGGATAGCGCTCACGAGAAGTTGTTCGCGCTTCTTCAGGACCCTCACCCCGAGGTATCTTCTTGGGGATTTTTTGTTTATTTCTCTCAACGCGTACCGTATCACGGATTTTTGCGGTTTTCGCTCGATAGGTTCGAGCAGCGGCCGTGTACGCCCTCGGCACGTTCATCAGCTGCGTTAGCGAGAGGACAGAACACACGGACACCATAAACTACACGGTGTGCGTGACCCTTCTTAGTGCCGTAGGTCAAGACGGAAGTCCGTTCGTACGAAAGGTATTTTGCGAACGATGTATATTTTTCTTTGGTTCAAAAAAATGCAATTTAATGATTGAGGTTCTCTAATACAGGAATTGGTCGTGGCATTGCATTGGTTAGTGATGTTGTGCGAGAACCAGTTTGTAGTTGTGGCATTCCAACACATGGAAGAGGAGCGCGTGAAAGATGCCGCGGTGCAGAGCCCGCAGGGAGGAACACCTTCCAAAGTATTCGGTATGCCCCACGGTATGTAATTTTACAATCGGGTCAGTTGTATTGTACAATTACCTACCGGACTGTCGTTACAGACATCTACGCTACGATGAATATGAGGAAAGTAAGTTCCAAGGAGAAGGCAAGAGTTGTAAGCGCGACAGGTGAGATTGATTAAACCGTTATTAGATGAATTTGTGGATGATGGTGTTTATTTCGTTTTTACAGGTCCTCAGTTGCACAGTAGCAACGGCAGTTTGGACAGCGTTGCGAGCGGAGATCATCGCTCCTCATCTTCTCTAGAAAAGTGAACGAATATCTTATAATAAAAAATATTCTACCCGCTTTGGGGGCAGGTAATGAATTTTGTTTGTGTTTGAACGAACGGAAGGATGAAGCGGGCCGCGTCCAGTTCATCCATCGTGGCGGCAGTAGTGGCCAGTTGCAATTTCATTTCGGTGCCCAACAGCAGCATTTACCTGAAGATATGGCACGGCTTGCAGCAGCTAGCCAGGGATCCGCATCCCGAAGTGAAAGCGATGGCGCAGAAAGTAGCCTCGTACGTTAAACGCAAGGTAGCATCGAACGTAATGCCGATTTCCCGATTTCCATTCAGCGGTACAATCTTAGTATTGTTAATGCTTTGATTGTTGTTTTATCCCCAGGCAAAATTGCTACAATCGCACGAAACTTCATCGACCACCTCGAAAGCGGCGACGGCTACCTGCGTATCGGCGCCTTCCTCCCCCGCCAACAAGTCTCCGTATTTCAGGTGCTTGTAATATTCGCTATTGCAAGTTCATCCGATACGGAACCGTTTATTAACGAACTACGATCTTGATGTTTTTGTTTTTGAAAGCGGAGCCGTGAGTCCCGTCTCCCAGGAAATGCCGAGGAGCACGACGTTGCCGGGAAGACTTCCGTTCCAGCAGTGCGGCCTGTCGTCGCAATTTCCCAGGACCCGGAAGCTCTTCGACAAAGGGCCGAGCGTAGTAAGTCTTCTTCGCGGAACGGGTTGCCAACATACGCGTCAGCCGATTTCTAACGGAGAATAAAAATGGCCGTGTCAGATTCAGGAAGACGGTTCAGAACAAAACCACCAGAGATGTCCTCTGGTGGATACGGATTTCGTAGATCGTTGCGCCCAGTACTTCGTGGAACCGGTCATGAAAGTAAGTTTGGGTGGTAAACGTGCCGCGTACGTGACCTATCGACTTGCCGTTTGCCGGTACCAGTTCTCCGAGGAGTCGGACCCGGAGAGCGAGATTAGTCAGCAACGGGAATGGAGGTTCCTGCGGAACGCAAGGTGCAGGAAGAAGGCGGACGAAGAGCTGAAGAAATCCAGTACGGGTAACTCGTTCTGAACGCTGTCGCGTGAATCATTTTAGCGATATGTTATTTCCGTGTCGTGTCAGCCGTATCGCTGTTAGAAGATCAGGTTTTCATCAACAAGAACCCGAACGTGCCGACGTTGATCAAGTTCCACCCGTACGAGCCCCACATGGCGGTCGCGGACAAAGACTGCATCACGTAATGTTGACTGGCTGTTGTTGACTTGTGCCGACCAACAGGATATTTTTTTTTACAGCGTCTGGAATCTGGAGCATTACGGCAGATGCAGCCATTTCAACAATACGCACCCGACGACGTGTCGCATCTCGTCGGTGGAATACATCAACGCTCACAACGACGCCATGTTGGCTTTGGGCACCGGTCGGTAACCTTGCGTTTGTAGTACAGGTAGTTCGGTTAATGCGACGGTGTGGTCGTTAGACGACGGGGCCGTCAGAATTTGGGGCCCGTGCACTCCCGAGGAGAAAGACCCCGAGCTGATCACGTCGTGGCAAGCGAGTCCGGAGCTGCTGCACGCGAACAGGGGCAACGGGTTGGTGATCGACTGGCAGCAGGAGAACTGCCACCTGATCACAGCGGGCGACCCGAAATCCATCAGGATCTGGGATTGCGAGAGCGAGAAGTGCACGAAAGAGATCCAGACGAACGCGGATAGCTACGTTACGAGCATCTCCGTTCACGAGAACCTTATCGCCGCCGG
>WWPM01021912.1:0-15742 GCA_023279145.1 Glomeris maerens
CTTCCCATTTCCTCATCATTGTACATCCGCAGCTAGAGAAACCGTTAAGTCGCCTTTACGCTTCTTCGACATTTCGCAGTTAGTTTTCAAACAGTGCTACTCAATTGTCCATGGAAAAGAGTTCCTTGTGAAGAGCTGGGAACTCTAGATGTGGATTGGATCGTTTGAATTTTGTCAGCGATTCCATGTGCAACAGGCTTAGTTCTCGCAGTGAGGGCACTTTGGCCAGTAGAAGATCGCACACGGTTATGTCCCCTTTGTAGGGAATCTTGTGTGTCCGGTTCAGCTCCACTTTCAGAGCTTTCAGTATCACGTGGTTTAGGCGCTGGATGTCCGAAATCCCTTTCAGTCCAGGACGGTCTGCAAAATAAAAATCGTTTCATAACAATCATTTAACTAACTACATATTCGCTATAAAAGGCCACGGGCGCAAGTGTCTTCATTTCATTGTACCCTGTACAATACATAAGTCTACATATATCAATTAGATCATAGAGAGACTGATACAGCTTTGTAACCAATAAACTGTAAAACTGCCTGAAAATTTTCCCAAATTATTCATGGAGTTATAATCTGTTTTTGGGCAAACACATCAATAATATCTAGAGGGTTATGTCATTATCAATACACAAGGAGCTCTGGTTTCGCCATGCATGCGTAGCCAAATAGTAATATACATTCCAGTAGGGAGAGATATGGTATGTTTGAACAGCTCCTAGTGATATTTTCCAATACTATATACAATATAGGATTGTAAAAGATACTTGCCTGGTGACAGTAGCACAAAAGCAGAGTAGAGAGCGAACACGGTGTCGTTCAGTTTCAGCTCCGCGATGCTCTTGCCAAACTCGGACATATTGGCCACAAGTTTATTTTCCATAGTTTCTGAGGGGAAAGAGAATATCGGGCGCGAGGACAGCAAACACGCAAGCCACGGCGACCGAGACATCACTAATTGTATTTCTCATTTCCTTAAATTTCCATTAATTCTTCTACATTTAACCCAATCATTATATACGGTAAAATACCAGTATCAATTATTGTGACAGAAAAATGCACGAGCCAACTCACACAACTAGTATTTAAGCAATATTACAGTAGTACATCTTGTGAAGAAAGGGTTTTCTGTGCACATTGAGGGGAAATGCTACAAAGAAAGTGAAGGCATGCAACAGAATTCAGTAATTTTTTAATAAAATCAAGCTTTAACTGCAATTGTTTAATGCAAAATTCAACAGATTTCTTACTCAGATTTTCTGGAAACATTATGGCATTTCAGTTTTCAACCTGCCTTAATTGTCACAAGATGAAATTGAATATTTATGTGGTTCAATTTGAATTCTTAATGATTCTATCTAAACCATTACATATATGTATTATGAATCCATACCAGAAAAACAATTCATTGGTTAAACAGAATTTATATAGAGGAACAAAACTTAGCCTCAAAACAACAGACAATAAGACACAGAAAGAAGCTGATAAACAGGTTGTTCAAAGATAAAGGAGAAGGAAATGAAGAAGGTGAAAGCGGAAAAGAAAACTTAGGATTGGATAACCAATAAGCAGATGGAAATCCATTGTACCTAATCAAAGTTACTGCCTGAGAATTACAACAAAGAAATTCTGAAATATTACAATAAAATAAAAATAGGCAAAAGAGAACCTTGCTAATATTGCTACATAAGGCAGTGGAAAAAGTGAAAGCATGTGACAGGTGTTGGCACAGAACAGTGGCACATTTATGCCGGAAAAACCAAGTGCGTGTAATAACCGAGACATATGCAGATGCAGCATGCATATGAATTACAACACGATTGTAGGTAGACTACACGTACATTACGGAAACATATAAGAATAGTTGGGGGGAAAAGGAAAAAGTTGTGAGGGTGGTGGGGCGAATGTAGTGCACCTACCTGGCAGGTGCGGAGCGCAAAGCTAAAGTATACGGAACGCGGCTATTGCATGTACCGTGCATATAATTAATATGATTAAATCAGTTTTCTTTACAGAGTTTGGCCTATCAATACGTATATGATACATAAGGTAGATAGGGTTGTTGGCTTTGTGCAGGGGCTGTTATTTGCACATACCTGTTGTGAAGAAGGCGTCCAGAGGCAAAAGGCTTTCCCCGTTCAGCACCGAGTTCGAGTTGGGCTCGAATGATCGGCTCATGCGGATCATTGACAACTCAAAACTCCCTGAAAATAAATATCCACAAGTTTACACATAACATTTATGAAGTTCATTTTTCATACGAACATTACAATCTTTCACACCCCCCCCCCCCCCCGACTCAAATACTAAATTCACGCATGGCTCAAAGCCTAGACAAAATTTTTCATAATTTTTTCAGGAAAGGATTTACAAATTCAAGATTATAAAATAATCTTTACATTTGTCTTTATGGTTAATATGTGCAGGCTACATTGAAATTTCTGAAAAGGAACGGCACAATTTCTATTTTTATTTTTAACAAATTCATTCAAACTGATTGGCTTTGTTTTTGCAATTTTTTTATTGGCATGTCGTTTGATAAAATGTTGAGAGAAATATTAATCTCGAACGTTGTGCTTCTCAGTTTAATTCCCTTAGACATGGCAAAAAAGTGACAAGAAATTCAATTAAAGCTGAAATGAATATACGTGTTAACAAGTTACATATGACTTACAATTCATTAATTAATTTGTTAGACAACAAAAAGACTGAAAAACAAAACCAGAAAATTGGGAGAAAGTCTTAAAATAATTCCATAACTTACAAACTTACACAACAAAACAATCAAACTAATCATAGTGACTGTAAAAATTAATATTATGTTTGTACTATTAAGCAGAAAGGGAAATCATGACTTTAGTCCAAACAACAGAATTTCTAACAAACAAACATCTATATTGAGTATTATTTCAAGATCCTAACTGCACAAGAAATACATAAAATAGACAAAATAGCGAATTTAAAAGGAAAAACTTCTTTTATAATTTCATATTATCGAAAGTCTTAAATTGCTTTTTATTGTTATTTCTTTTGCTACCAAATAGAACTCATAATTAAAAAGTCAAACAATACAATCAAATAATTACCTGATTTCAACAGCACAATTTGGTCATCCTGCGAGAGTTTCATAAAGCCGGGAACCATCTTGGCAAATTCGATGATTTGCTGAATGACAGCCGTGAGTTTCTGGGCACAGTCCAGCCACAGTTCCTCGTGAGACTGTAATGTAGTTAAAAGGAAAGAAAAAAGCAAGGAAGAACAGAAAAAAGACAAAACAGTTCGGAGATTTCCATATAATTAATTTCCTCTTTTTATTTTATATTAATTAATGTAGCCTTCAAATGTAATTACTGCAACTGAATATATAATCATAAATATTACATACCATGTTCTTGTAGAGCAGAACTTTGGAGAAATCAGGAGACTTCTGCAGCATGTTTGTGATCTGGTCACTCGTATATAGACACGTCCGCGTATGGGCATCGAGAACCGCTTTCGCTACCAAATCTGAACAAATTTCACTCAAATAAGTATGTGATTAGGTGTTATTCTCTCCAATAAATAATAGCACACATGAATAAATATTGCCAGCTCATTAAACCTAACCGTTACGTTTCTTTCAGCAGTCGTAAAATTACACAAGCCAGCCGGCCGCAAAATAATGCGATAAAAACTTTACGATACAGGCTACAGCCAAACTAATATATTTATGGTCTGTGCAAGATAAAATGGTATCAGCACGCTATATTTATACTTTGAATTCAATATTGGAGTGGAAATGAACATAAACCGCCTAACACCACAAAAATCTAACTGCCTCTTGATGGAAGTTGTTTTCCTATATTGTTCTTTGCAATTTAAATTTCCCTTCAATTTCGCTTGCCTTTTGATTGAGTTATAACATATGTATAATAATTATTAATTAAAAGCCATACTGTTGAAAACAACTTAAGATAAAAGTTAACTGACCACTTAATTAACATACTAATCTTTCTAAAATTAATAATAATTTTCAATCCAAGAACTGCCAATCAATAATGCAATTATTATCAAATTTAATTACCTGATAACTACAACTTCATACAAAATTTCCAACCATATCTGAATTTTAATCAATGAAGCAATCATACTGAACCATTACTAAAGTAATTAAACAAGTTATTGTGTTTCACATAAAAATTAACAATACTTAGATGTTAGATGCCATAACTTAATTTATAATGCACTAATTGAAATTATTATTTTATATTATTGGTCCTCATTCAGAGTTGTAGCAATTCCAACGTTGCTTAAAAAATGAAAACTTTGCTGAAGACAACCATAAAGGTTAGCATTTTTTCAAAGATGGTTTCTAATAATACACGTTATTTAGAAGTGAATTTGGTTGCTGTGTTAACTAAAACAATGCATACCTGTGGTTACTAAATTATTTAGGAGTCCACTATCAGCCACTGGCTCCATCTGCTGCTTCTCAAATGTTGTGCTATCAACTTGGAAGTCTGTGCTCATTTCAAAAGTCATTGCAGGTGGTGCAATATTGTACCCGTTGGGGATGTAAGTGTTGATGTCGTTATTGTACGCATTATAGCTGCAAAATAAACCAAAACTTGCGATCAGCACGTTTACCATTTACTTTAATTAATTAATCGATTACATTTCTTAAACTCGCATTTCATTCTTGCAATCAAGTTTTTGTTTCCTGAATGCAAAGAAATTTATTTCATATGAACTATGAAATAAATTCCCAGAATCTGGCTACAAAATTGGAGCACTTGCAAACAATTGAAGGTTAATCAACTATGCAATCCATATTTCTATTATTTACAGATATAACTTGTACACATTTAACAAACAATATGAAAAATATTTTACCCTCCATTGTGGTATCCGGCATGTTGATTGGAAGAGGACGGTTGTGGCTGGTCGTAAACCGAGCTGTCTGGTGAAGTCTCGGTTTGTGGACGGAGTTGGGCTCGGTGGAACCTAACTTCGTCTTCCACCTTTTCTCTCTGCTTCTTTGACATTCGGCCAAACTTGACCGCTAACACAATTTCAAACAAACTAAATTAGAGACAACACAATCCAGATAAATGAACCAAATCCTCACATTAACTGTTTAACCCTATAATGAGATAATCACACACATATACAGTCATTATCCAATTGTGCTCAGGGGGATTATACTTACTTATATCAGGCAACGAACTGGCAAAATTACAGGCTAAAGTCCCTGAATTTTAGGGGCAAACGCCACCAAATGTAATAATCAATTAAATTTTAATCGCACAACTTGCGAGTTTAATAAATGTGAAACAACCTGACATTTACGGCCACTTCTTCATTGTGAAGTTCACATCTCATATTAGATGCAATTTACGACTTCAATGCTATCAAGTAATTAGGAATTTTCTTTATAATTAATTACAAGCCATTGGGATGATTCAATGAAATTTATGGCAGAAAAAATAGCTATGGTACAAAATCCGTTCATCATACATTTTAAACGGCCAAGAAAATTACCCTATCATGTTAGGTTTGAATTAATTTTTGAATTAAATTCGTTCCAGAACTCGGTTTGTAACATGAAACGTTCGTAACCCGAAACATTGAAATCAATGAAATAGATATGATCCGTTCCAAGATGAAAAAAATAGTCGTTCCTTTTTATTAACATCATGATAAAACGCAAAGAATACGCGTACTTCACGTATTAAATAAAGATAAAGGAAACAACCAAATAAATTACATGAAAAATCATTTTTACAAAGAAAACGATCACGGGAAATTTGTCACTTCCTTCGCGATTCTGAATCATTAATTTCAGGATTTTTTGTCACTGTTTTTTGGCAGACGACTGGGAATCTTTCAGCACCAAGAAACTATCAAGGGAAATTTATCACTTCTTAGGCTAACACACTGTGTGCCCTTTGTTTATACTGTACAAGATCATTTGTCTTCAACATTTTTGTTCGTAACCCGAGGCACTGTTCATTACACAAGACAAAAAATTTTCAACAATTGTTGTTGACAACACAAATCATTCATAACCAGTCACAAGACATAAGCTCTCCATGAACAAACTGCAATTAATATTTAAAGGATAACAAACAAAATTCTATTACCGTCTTTGGACATTCCCAGAGCTAAACATTTCTGTAGTCTGCAGTATTGGCATCGGTTTCTGTTAACCCTGTCCACCACACAATTTTTCTGCCTCGGACACTGATAATTGACCACACTGGACTGGCTCCGGCGAAAGAAACCCTATTGAAGAAACAAATGACAAAATTTACAAATATTATTTATACATAATAGCTACTGTAACTGGTTAGATTTTCGTATTTGAACAAAATAATTCACCAATTTAGTTCATAGGGTATATCCCAAAATTCGAGCAATTATTTCAAAATTTGTAATATAACAATTTTGGATTTCAATTTATAAGTAAGAATTCTCTTTGAACAGTTGACGATATTATTTATTTAATAATTTTGCAGCTAAATAAATGCGGAAAATTACCTAAATAGGATACAACCAGGAAATATGTAATTACCGATTATAAAGTTTATCAATTTCAATTGTTAATATTGATTTGTAACAACAGAATGATGTTACTGTATTTGAAAAAGAAACAAAAAACATTACTTCCTTTAAAATTATAAACCTCACAAAACAATGTACCAGTCATATAATTCCCCATCAACTTTATATTTATTATACTGAAAGAGCGCCATAATATTTAAACAAAACGTTTACTGCCAAATAAAAGCTAAGTTATAAACCACTTTGAACAGCAGTAGTAAAAAAAGCAGCTAAAACACACTGACTGAGCTACCTAAATAGCTGTATTTTATTGGCAAACTAAAACTACGTTTAATTGTCAGCGACGGAAAACGAGCTACTATTATTGGTAGGCTTCTTATTCTTCATGATAATAATACGTGGAAGCCCATTTTGGGATAGTAACATTTTAGCAAATCCCTGCAGTAGTAGGTCAACAGTATTTGCGTGGTAGTTGCGCAATCCGCCAGAGGTCGCCTCGAACGCCACCAGTGGCCCACTAAAAGTTCACAGACCTCACCTGTTAGAAAATGTGCCAGATTCGCGTTGGTGGCAGGAAACAAATGTCTATATACTGTTAAAGATCGTACACGAGTGAGGAAAAGTTAAAACAATAATGAAATAAACATATAATTAGGACTATTTGACACCCTGATTACGACGCCATATTGAATATATGCAAATTCTTCGCAATGGTCGTTTTTCACCACTTATCTCTACACATTCTTTACTCGTCTGCTTTGTTTCTAAATATTTTCCAAGCATACCAAGCACACAATAACGCCGTAAATTTGAATATAAACGAAATAGAGAGCGCCGCCACCTGGCGGAAAACGAGGCGAACTAAAATGGAACTCTTTCAAAAACAAATGAGAACACGATCATCACTGCCACCTCGTGGCGGACGAAGTGAACTAAAATGGAATGTTTTTGAAAAATTTTAACGAACGCGCGACGTGTCAACTATAAAAAAAACATGACTTTCTTAGAATGTTGTTCTTACCTTACAGCCTTCGCAGGTAATAACGCCATAATGAACTCCCGATGACTTGTCGCCGCAAACTTTACACGGGATAATCTCAATTTGAGCTGAAAAAGTGTAAAAATACAAAACAGTTAAATTACATGAATGTTTTGGTTTTTCACAAGGTCATCCATTTCACTTTCATTTCTAGCCTATAAAATGGTATTGTCCACTTCAGGAATTCAAAATTTGAACACTCATGTACACAGAAAAAATACTAGTCTATATATTTCTTAGAATAAACAGATATAGAAACAGAAAGAAATAACTTCAACATAATTTAAGCCTATCTTAATTGAATTTGCTGTTATAACATTTAAGGATCAAATTGCAGCAATTAAATTTGAACATATTTCAAAAGAATTATAAAATGCCAAATTACAGAAGAATAAAATTAACAACTCCTAGTTTACAACTTCTCACAAATTTCTTGGACTTCTTAATTTCACTACACAACAATAATCATCCAAAATTTTGCGAACAACTTCTCCCTTTCATTGTAAATTTTTTCATAAAAATATGAATTAACGAATTAAAAAAAATTTCCGCCAACATAATAAATGATAGCAAATTTTACGAAATTAAAATAGGTTCTGTTGTTACTAATTCGAGCGATGTAAAAATATAGCTGAATAAAAATAAACATTGGATGGAAAGGGGGGAAAAAAAGAGAGAGAAAACAACTTTTTTCATTTGATTCTGATGGCCGCCGACAGATGGCGCGCGGCATATCGAACGGTACAAACGTTGCGTAATAAATCTCAAATCCGCACTTCGAACAAACACCACCAACAAACTGCTATTTCAAATCGATAAACAACGAAACTGTTCCGTAAACCGAAGCTCACCCACACATCTGTAATCGTCATCAGCCGTGTTGGCCAGTTATGACGTCACATCCAATTAAAAAAGCCCCCACAAAACATAACATAAGCCGGAGGTTGTTTGGTAATTGGGATAACAAATACTGGTCAAATATGGGTCAAAACGAGAAAACGATCATTTCCGCTTGTTCAAAATCGAAAGAGCAAGTGGAATATTAAAAAAATATATAGGATATTGATCAAGTCGTTACGTTAACGCTACGTTCACGTAACGAAACGAAACGTAAACGTAAAAGCTGGCAAAAGTCAATGGGAAAAAACCAAGCGAACAGAACAGAATCCCTAGTCCCCCTCCCTCGAACGAGTGGAATGGAATGAACCGGGTCAATGAACGCAGCAACCTACAATCGGCGTTGCGCCCCCTGTCGGCGCTTCCTGGTTATTACTATTGCCTGCAAACAAAAATCCTCTTCGTTCTTTAGTCTTAACGGTCAATTTCGTTTCCTATCATTTCAGGTCAACTCAATAAAAGCAACGACCAATAACAAAAAATACGACAATAATAATAGTAATAATAAACCATAAATAACCGGGTTTTTCTCTATTCCAAACTATTGTCTCACTGCGAATATTAAATATATCATGGAATTCATGCGAAGTTATTCAATTTTTATCAATTCCGCTACGTACTTAAAAACTTATCAACAGTAAAAAAATAAATCCAACAAACTAAACTTATTCTCGGTTAAGTCTGTTTTTATGTAGAAATAATCCAAATAATAATTCAAACAAGAAAGAAAACTTACCATGTTTTTTGTTTACAATTTATTCAAAAAATATAATTGTCAGTTGGCCCATTTTTAAAAATTGCTCTATTTCAACGAAACTTGTTTGAGAAACTTTCAAATTGATCACGATACGTACCGGTATTGTAACGATTTCTTGCTATGTACAGTATATTAAAATAATTAAAGAAAATCTTAGGAAAATCATATATGGGCCTATAAAACTGCAATTTCACTTTAAATGTACATGCATAGTAGCTTATTCTGCAATTAGCAACAAAATAAAATAATACCATTATGAAATCCTCGCAAAAAAACCCTGCCTAAAACCATTGGATTGAAAGAGACAAATGCGGAGATTGAGTGGGATTAAGCCTACTTTTAGAACGGGCCATACCTATGTATACACTTTGCTTTGAAATTGCAGCATAGTCTACAGTATACGTATATAAGGCTTTGTGAAGCGTTTTTGTTGCAGAGCTGAAGGTGTGTGTATATATCTCTATATATAAAAAAGTATGGGTCCTGGGGTCGTTCACCTCTCGTTTTCTTCTGGCTGTGTCCTCATGTGCCCTCACCCCCTTCCCCCAAAAAAAGATATCCAAAAAAATCCCTCAGATATTAGCCTAATATATTATTTACCGCACATAGATTTGTCGATATAAAATCATCAAAAATCAATACCTTACACAAATCTTGTTACATAACGTACAAAATTAGAAAATTAACTATTTATATGCTTAAAAGTATTGATAGCTTATTTACTATCAGTATACTATCAACTGGCTTATTTTCTTCATAATCTCCATTAGGCTTTCTGAAAACGTTATACGAGGGCGGCGCTTATTCTAAAGCTACATTGTTCAAGTATTATGAAAGAGCAACTGTGTATTGGTATATCAGTCGTTTGACAGCAACTGTCAACTGTCTGTGATTGGTTTGTATATAGTAATGAATGTAATAAATGTTTCAGTTGGTATAAACCAAGCTAATAATAAGCGCCGCCCTTTAAATGGGCCACCAAAATAGACACAATATTATATATTGCAGAATAACAAATTAAGACAATCAATTATAATTGAAATAAGAAGAAATTTGCGA
The DNA here is from genome assembly GCA_023279145.1 of Glomeris maerens. Lineage (NCBI taxonomy): Eukaryota > Metazoa > Arthropoda > Diplopoda > Glomerida > Glomeridae > Glomeris > Glomeris maerens. Next base: position 10,293 of record WWPM01021912.1, read on the forward strand.
TCAATAATTTGGCTAAAGTTGGCAAAATAAAACCTAACACATACAGCCAATGATTGATTTCAAATCGATACAAAGGTATGGAAAAATTCCAAGAATATTATGGATTTTTTTTGTTGCTGTTGCGTAATAAATAAATGTGTCCTCAAAAACTTTCTTCTCACTAATGCAAAACTTATGAGGCAAGTTTGGGGGTGGGGTTGAGTTCAGTGACCAGATATAAGGAGATAGTGATAGTAACGAGTTAAAGTAGGCCGCAAATAAAACTAGTATTAGGCCTAAGACATAAAATGCAGTTGCGGAAAAAAAGAAATTAACAAAATTAGAAATAAATAAAAAGAATCTGGTTTTTTACAAGTTTTTTTTTATTTTCCGTAACCCTTTCTTTTAAATTATTCCAATTATGAAACCAGATTCACACACTGTATAGGCCTAAGTACTGTTATATGGATTATCACTTTCAACCTTTAGGCCTAATTTGACAGCCACCTGTCGACCAGCCGGACAACCTCATTTTTCTTCTCTTTCTTTTCAAAAAGCATTGTTACAACTTCATAAAAGATTGAGGTCTGAAGAAAACGAAAATGCTGACCAACAAAAACGAAAACATCGATCAATACACATGCATGTGAGATCAACTGTGATCGAGAGTGACGTGATTAATTAATAACTTTTACACGAAACTTGATGCTTCATAACATTTTCAATCAAATGGCTTTTGTAATGGCGGCCAAAAAACATTCAAAGCTCACTTTGAAGAATTTATGCCCTTATTTGGGTAATAAATAACGTATAAAAGCTGTCGGAGCCGGAATCTGCATTGAAATATTGCTATTATGTATATATAATGAAGCCCATTTCATTTTTCAAATGTATATTCTCTTTAAGGCGGAATTTTCAAACTTTCAAATTTACAAATGCATAGGGTTTTTAATTACGTAAGTATTTTGCTTAATTGGTTCTGACAGCTTCAATCTTATGACATATCGGTGACCGTTTATCAACTTTGCATGCATGGATAAATATGGAAAGTTTTTCACACACACACAACTGAAGCATTTGAAAACGTTATAAGTAACTTTTTCTTTTTACTTCAAATATGTAAAAAAATCGAACCTTACAAGTGAAGGCCGAATTCTTGAAGGCGCCAAGATAAGAAAACCCGAAAGCAAATTACTATTCAACAATACATAAACTTTAAGACTATTTTCTTCCTAGAAAAACCTACAATTTCAACTTCTTATTACACACATACAATATTTTCATTTCTACATAACAAAAAAAGATAATTTCCAAACCGGGAAAAACATAACGGGATTGCCAGTTGTTAATTAATAGATACGCTCATAGGAAAACCTGCAAAAGGTGGAAATGTAAATGCTTAAAAAAAAGAGAAATATGACAAATATTCGGTTCACTGTATCCCAGGTTCGCTTTACCAGAGGGAGTGGAGTTCATTGTTATTACATATTTGTTGTGTCAGTTTTTTCTCGTTCCAAGCCCACAGCACCCAAGGTTCACTATATCCGATGTTCACTGTATCCGATTTTAATTGCATTCGAGGCTAACATCACCCAAACTTTGTTATATTATATCGCTTGCAGTTCGTTATATCCGAGGTTCACTGTATCCAGAGTTTCATTGCACTCTGGGATCACAGCTCTAACGGCCGAGGTTCAATGTATTTTCAGTTTTATGGTATGTATAAGTGTATGACACAAAACGAATGGCTAATAAGATTTGGTTATAGTTCCTTATAACCGTGGTTGATTTTATCTAGGAAAAAATCGGAAAGTAATAGAACCCGGATAACGTAACAACCAAGGCGTTGTCATTCTTTCTCTCTCTTCCTATAAGGATATAAAAACACTAACGGTAATACAGTAATAATAATAAGTAGTATTGACACGAATGCAGCCTGCAGCGCGAGGCTACAACGTAAAACGGCTGGTCTTTCTGGGAGGCTAGCTATCTAGGAAGTACAGATGTAGGTTATTGGAGCTCGCAGTACCTCGGTCGTTGGCCTCTCGAACAGTGGCGAGCGCAGCGCCACCTTCGGCGTTCGCCCCAAACACTGTATTGCGTAAACACAAAACACCGGCTTTTATCGGCTGCATATAAAACCCTCCCCCGCGTCTTTTTCGACAGGCGTACAATTTTCAACATCAATGGAGGTCAACTATTACTCCATCAACTCGAGTATATAATATACACAGCCTGCAGTTGATTTTGCAAAATAAAGACAACAAATAAATACGGCCGCCATTTTGATATTTCCCTCAAACATAATTTGAATTCTGGTGCAGGGCGTTACAGAATGTCATTTAACTGAAGAAAAAATGAAAATTAAACACCTATGATTTTTCTTTAACTACGTCTTAAGTAGTAGGTAAGTATACCTCCTGTAATATTTCACAATGTAAGTTACACGGTGACTCATAAATACGTGAACACTTAAATTTTATACCAAAACTGGTTCTTTTTTGCTCTATTTTCCAAAACATTTCACTGGTATCCATAGAAATTTACAGTTTAGGTTAATACTAAAAAGTAATGTCAGCTTTAAACGTTTTTTTTTAATATTATGGACAACTTTGTACTGTTAAACACAAATATATTTACATAAATAAGGCAATTTTGCTAAATGTTTACAATAATTTTATTTTTTTTAAATTAACAGGAAATATTGATTTCTTTGGTTAATAGGTCCACCAACAACTGATAACAACTTGGTAATAAATACTGTAGGGTGCGGGTCAACTCACCCGAAGAAGGCACAACAAAGTATGGCCTACAGAGGTCACACCAACATATCTATAGGTTTATGCAATCGGGAAAATAAAAATCACGAGAGAGAGAAAGAGAGAGGAAAAAATGTATATGACCCCTGACCGTTTCCTCACATTGCAAGAAACTCTTTGGCGCTTCTCAAATTCCGAATGAAAACTTTTAAAAGGTAAACGGAAGAAAAAAAATTTGAAAGGAAAAAAACAACACAAAGATGAACTTGGGATAAGAAAAAGGGGAAGAAATAGGGAAAAAAGTAGAAGGGCAGGGTCATACGCAGTCACCCGGAAGTGCCCCAACAAAACTAAAAACCTCCCCTCCGAAGTAACAATTTATTACCCAAATACTTGCTGAATACTGAACTTTTTTTTTGAAAATTTGACCAACTTTTTTAACCGTTGTAAACATTTTTCGACTTTGAAAAACTTTTTAAGTTTAACAAACTTTTTAAACTTTTTTAACTTCTGCATTTTTTTAATTTGATAGTTTGTTGTTCTGTCATTACCCTACATTAAAAACAAACTGTTTTCCAGTAGTGTGTGAAAGAATGCAATTCAATAGGCTACTATGTATAATAAACCAATCTGTTGTTGGCGATCGATGTTCGTTTAAAAGAGTGCTTCCTGTTGCCTTATCAGGTCACGTGACCAGCTTACAAAGTGGTACCTATCATTTCTCTCATATTTCCGCCTAATACAGTTCAGTACCGTTTAACTAAATTGTATATCCACTTCACCGAATAAAAGTTTTAAACATTAATTCGCAAAACGAAAAGTATACTTCAAATATTGATTCCATGATTTTATGTATAACGATAATAATTACTCCAACTTTAAATAAATATGCAAATCAAAAAATACAAGAACTATTGTACAAATCAGCTACAAAGAAAACTACATTGTGTATTTAATACGGACGGAAAAAATTACATTTTTATTACGTAGTATATTGGAGTTTTTTTTATGAATTCAATTTAAACAAAATCAACATTTTCTATATAATAAAATGCAGCCATTTTTAAACCTCCCGAATTTTCAAATATCGAAGAATTTCAAGAATAAAAAACTAAAAACTATTTATTGATTGGAAGAAAATATAGTTTTTTTTTAATTTGATTAAAAACCAATGTCGCATTTCTTTTTAAAATAGCCCTACTATACAATTTCATTTAAAAAATATTTAAATCCAAATTTTATCACCATTGACTCCCATTTTCACTAAATCCTACGAAAACACAGTATCGTTAAGAATTCCAAAATTTCTTTCCATTCATTCTGAATTTCTTCCCCAACGACGTGAAATCGCAAAAACCGCGTAAGTGTTTACCAAATCGCCCAACAATTACGCCCATTTTACCACGTACGTAGTACAAACTCGAAGCAGGAAACTTGTAAAAGGAATAAAGCCAAAAGTTTGGAAAATCAAGAAAAAGGATGCAAGAGGGTTAGGTCACCTGTCGAATAAGGGGAACTGAGAGGGGATGGGTCATCGACCTTACAACTCACCGCAAACCACGGAAAACCGAGGGCCCATATCCACCTAAACAATTTTTTGTTCTCTCCGCTTTTTCTTTCTCTATATAGTTGAGTCACCCACCACCAGGGTGCGCTGTTTTACATACTCCTCCTCACCATTTTAAAAATCAAAGCAAAGCAAAGCTAAGCCCCGGGGATAGAAGTCGACCTGACCTGGCCCTTCTTTCTTTTCAAGTTGCAAGCATACAAACACGCACATTTCTATATGAAAATGGCGAACTTGTGAATTCCTTCCAAGGACACGCAGTGACGTCACATACTCGGTGTCACGTCACACTGCGCGCGCATCACGTGACCGGAACGATCGATTTTTTTGTGCGTTTGTTTTCTTTTTCTTTTCATCTTTAAATAAAGCCTTATCAAATCGAAATGCAAAAAGCTTACTGGGATTTCCTAAAGGACACTGCAACACTTTTCTTAGGGTTTCAATATTTTGGGTTTCTCTGTCACCTGTGACACGCCCACAAGCGTATCGATCCAATTGTCGATCATCGAACACGTGACTTCCAGACCAAAACAATACGTAATAAGACCTGTTTAGGAAAATTCAAGGTACACAAAAAACAACTACGTAGTTTTAGAAAATTAATGGCAAAAGTTCACTACGTACTTTCAAAAAAAATTATATTTCATTTACTATGTAGTAACTATCATTTCTGCAGCGCCATCTGGTAGCCGAGTTGTTGCATATTCGGCAGCCGCAAAACTAGTAGTAGTTAGTTTATATAATTGAACACCTCGCTTACAGTGAACTGGTTCGTTTTTACTGAATTTCAAACGCTAATTTCCATGTAAACCGTTCTATACAATAAACTATTATTAATTGACAGCGTAATAAAAACTAAATGTTATGTTCTTTAAAATGAAAGTATGATCCCCATATTTTAGGTCTAAATTAGAAATTATTGGCATTTTAATTAAATTATCTAAAAAAAATATAGTAAAAAGAGAAGTTTAACTACAGTATTCTTGCATTCCACTATAAAACATCCCCAAATCTACAAAATTTATATTTACAAATGCTAACATTTTTTGTCAACTGTCCTTTCATTAGACTATACTTTTCTCATATTTTTGTGGAATTTGTGGAATAATAACTAATGCAAATGGAAGTTGATTCTATACTGTAGT